>JBBPCY010000150.1:20025278-20041069 GCA_037974405.1 Brachyalestes nurse
TACTCGATTAATCGTTGAAAAAATCGACAGAATACTCGATTCCAAAAATATTCGATAGTTGCAGCCCTAGTTTGTATACATCTCTCTTTTCAGCCAGATGCTGATTGAGCACAGGACCAAAATCTGATTGTAGCACCTGGTACTAGTCACAGCTCTTGTGCCATTTGGCAGAGTCCAGACTCTTGATTTTGCTGTCTGCTTTCAGTAAGTGCTTTGTGCAGCACTTTAAAAGAGCCTCTTAGCATGGAAGTGGTGTGTTACGCTGTAATTTTAAGAGGTTGAGACTAAGACGTAAATAATTTTGAGGTAGTGTGGGTACAGTATGTGCTTCTCCTCAGCTTTCTGGCACGTGCTCTTCCAAGTGTCAAAAAAATTGATGGATACTACCATGCAAGTTTTACTTTGTCTTAGATTACAACCACTTCTCTCATGATTCAACAGTTCTTTTATTTCCCCTTTTTGACAGAATTTTTTTTTTCCTTATGGAAGATGATGGTGCAGTCCCTTAATTCTGTTTTCAATTTGTAGAACTTTGTTGGATTGTGTTGTTTTTCTACAAACCAATGTTGGTTTCATTGTATGATGAAGCAGATTTGTAGCTTTTTATATCTCTTCATGTGGCTTTTTTTTAACAGTTATATCTTTTTGATTGCAGGCCTAAGACAGATGTGAGATCCAACCCACCCCCCACCCCAATATTAGTTTTGCTGAGTGGTTAAAGCATTGCTGGGTATAGCATTTTCAATTAAAGAGACAGCAGTGTGTGCTTTTGTGTGTGCCAGGTCTGTCCATGCCTGTGTGGGTGTATTGGGCTGATGTTGAGGTTTGGCCAATATTTCAAGTATTTGGTGTATTTATTGGGCTCTGAAAGAGCAGAACATTTAGTTGATGCTCTATTACTCTATTATTGCATTCTCTTATATTTACTGCTTTTGTAAACATAATGAAAAGGTTTAACATGTTTGTTTGTAATAACACTGGTTAATCTAGTGCCAATTTATAAGCTTTTATAGATTGGCATTGGTAGGTACAGTGCCTTGCATAAGTATTTAACCGCCCTAAATGTTGTCCGGATTACAAATGACACTTTGATATTTTTCTCAGTCTTACTTTATTTTAAAAAACTCCTTTCGGTAGTCAATTTGTTTGTGGTTTGTAGTTAATTAGTTGTAAAACAAGGCTTATGATAAACAAAATGTTGTGAAATACAAATACTTGTGCAGAGCAAATACACAAACTTGCACAATTATTCCACTCATGCGCTGCAGTCACAGGGTTGCACAGATGAAAAATATTATTTTGACAAGGACACGTTTGGCGCCTTTCTGTGAATCATTAGGAAAAGTTCTTTTCTGGATAAAAGACCTCCTTAAGTCAAGTATCATTGCTCACAGCCACAGAGAGGCCAACAAGTACTTTGAAGGAGTTCAGAGGATGAGACTGGAGTGAAGGTGCACCTGTAGGTTTGGAATGGGAATTGCCACAGAGGAGACAATAGAAAACTGCAGGGTGCTTTACAATATTATTGCAATTATTCAACTTGAAAGTTGATGTTGCTGTGCTACCATCTTTTTTTTTTTTTTTTTTCCCCAATTTCTTCTGTGACGCAAGAGAACAACGAGGGCTTGTGCCATCTTGTGGTCTTTAAAGACAATGTAATCAGTGTAGAGATAATCAGAACTGTAATCAGTAACATTGAATAAATTAATATTGATATAGTGCTGGGTGGTGTATCGGTTCATACCGTAAACTGTTTTTTATTATGATATGAATTTTTCTTATACCACATTGTCGGTTTAAATAGCCCAAAGAACATTTGGAAAGCGGCACAGCTGGACCTTTTTCACTGCTGCACCGCTAGGGGAACGGAACAATTAATCTGAACGAGCCCTGTCGCGATATGTCAGATAAACAGCATGTGGATTATAGGGTGTAAAATATTACTTTTAGGGAGTGCACAGGAACTAAAAGTCTCTCCAGCTTCACATTACTTTTATTGTGTTTATATCATCTAAAAAGAAAATTCAGCTTTTTGTTTAGTTGCACATGTGCGATGCCCTCTTTAAATTGCCGCTAACAGTATTTTTAGATTTATATAACTTCTACGGGACACATTTACTCGAGATTTACAAAAAATGGCAGAACTTCCATGAAAGGAGTTGTTTTGGTGTGCAGCGACCGTTTATGAAAGATCCATGCAGCTGAAGTTCTAATGCCATCCTATACAGTGAAAAGGGTATAATTTTGAAAAATACCGTGATACATTTTTTTGGTCATATCACCCATCTTTATATTGATACCTGGCATTGCTGTGTCTGATACATTACTTGAAAATATTACAATATTACACTGTACCTTACCACCAAGCCCCTCCTCAGTGAGATCAAGAGCTCTGTACAACTAGCTTTTGTGGGAGAGTAAAATAAGCTTTAACTTAAGAAAAAAACACATCAACACAAGTCTGGAGTTTGACCGAGGGCATCAGAGCCACCCAGATAAAATGTGAGAAGGTTTCCTTGTCAGATTTTTGGTGTTTTTTGGATAAAATTCAAAACACTGTGTTGCACTGCCATTTCCTCAACAAACCCAATTAAAGTGAAGTATGGGGATGGCAGAATTATGTTGTAAAGTTGCTTTTCCTCAGCGTGCCTGGGCTTCTTGTTTATAATAGGAGGACAGACAGACAGATGAAGCAAAATGCAAGGAAATCTGCTATAAAAAAACTAAACATTTCACATTTAGGCAGAACAGTGATCCCAAGCACAAGGCAACAGCAGCAAAGGAGTGTGTGAATGTAAATGTTCTGCATTGGCCAAGTTCGCGCCAAGTACAGATCTCAGTCCAGTCAATAATCTGTGTCTATTTGAAAACTGAGGTTCACAAGAATCATCCAGCAAACCTGCCAGGGAGACCGAGCGAAAATCATTCCCAAAGTGTGTGGTGACTGAAACACACAAATTGCAATCAGCATATTTCAGTTTTATTATTTATTTTATTCTGGTGACAATAACTAATTTTTGACTGGAACATTTCAACTGGAGTATCATTCTGTAATAGAAAAACTGACTGGAACAATCTAGGTCCTATTACTTTTATGTTTTAGCACTTGTACATATGGGAAAATTCGGGATATTTGCATTGGCCCACAGATCACAGATTTGGGGAGAAATCTGTTGGCTTCAAGCAGAACCAGTATTATGTTGTGTCTTTTTGCTTTTCAGCCCCAACATAACATTCCTGAACAGAACCGTTAGAGCAAAATGGAGAAATGACATACCTGATGACCTTTAAAAATATATATATATACACGAAAGCTCTTGGCACATATTTCCCAGTGATTGCTATGGTAGCAAACCGACTATCTAACACACAGTTTCTATTTATTTTGAGAACCTTGGAATTGGAGTTTTGTGATAACCGTCAGAAAGGTTGGAGACACTAATGTAGCAAGCGGCCTTTTTTGGGGGGATTGACAATAAACGTTCATGATCGGTGCATCCCTAAAATGAACATTGGTGTTCCAAAACAGTTCAGCATGGTTTGTTCCTAGTTTTTATGTCATGCCTACTGCTACCTAAGGCCACTTGTCAATCCAGTTGCAACAGTAAGGTTAAACATCTTGTAGTCCTTAGGAGAAAAATACAGACTCAGGCAAGGTACGCCATCTTTTAAATGAAATTATTTCAGGTCAGTCAGTGCGCTGGGTTGAATGTTTAAGAAGTGTTTGTGAGGTTATTACTGCTGTCCCTTAGGAGTGACCTGGTTAAGGTAATTGCAATTTAATAGGTCTGCTGTCCTTGTTGGGTTCTCTTGTGCTTCAGAGGTTCGGATGAGCTAATGGACTTGCTGGAAAATGTAATGGGACAAGTCACGGGTCGGCGAGAAAGCATATCTACTGTGCATTCCTCCCTCACAATCAGCCGTGAGACGTTACCATGCTTTATACACCCACTCCAACCCCCTTGCTCTGTTCAGACTGCTTTGTGAAGATGTTACTTCAGTAGACTGGAACATGAAAGCACAGCCAGAGGGAACATAAATGCGTGTCAATGAATGCCATTTATTGCTGGTGGTATACATAAGCTGTTTGTTTAGCTGTCTAGAGGCCAAACCATCAGCTGGGCATCATCCTAGTCTGCTATCTGTGTTGTGATCTTGGAATCCTTATGAAGATAAGAACAGCTCAGAGTTGTGTGTGGGACACAGCAAAGGTTTACTTGGCCTTGTTGACGCTAAGTAAAATTTTCTGAGACTTCTGCCAGTACAAGGCTTAACACCTAATGTAGTCACTTTGCGTGTTGAAAAGCTTATTTAATAAACGCCTGATAAGGGAAAGTACTAGTAAAGCGTCACAGATCATGATCTTTGTGCGAAAATACTTGGACACTCTGGAAACTCAAGGACATAGCAAACTCTGGAATGGGACTTTTCTTTACCCGTTTGCAGAAAATGAGTTTAATCTGAGTAGATATGCAACACACTTTGTCAGTTGCAGTTTGAGGAAACAAATTATTGGGCAGTGTATCTTTTTAAAGAAACTCTCATTTTGTGAAGCTGCTTTGTGACAATGACCATTGTTAAAAGCGCTATATAAATAAAATTGAATTGAATTGGAAAAACTCTGAGTAAATAAGGAGGAAAATGACTCATGAATGAATCTTAATTTCCAATTTTTAATAAACCGTTTTACAAATAATGCTGCGGAAGCCTCCAAGAACTACACTGTAGGTGTGGTTCACTGTGAGATGCTGGTCAGAAATGGAGAAGAGGGAGGCAGAAACAGAACCTTTGACACTTTTAACCACAAAGACAGCCCAGAGAGGGGTGTGTGTGTGTGTGTGTGTGTGTGTGTGTGTGTGTGTGAGAGATTCTGTGGTTGTAATAGTGAACATTTTGTTCTTCACTGATCACTAACACACCCCATCCTATACAGTTCAGTACCATCATATACATAGTATGTAACATTACTACAAGCACGTAACCCTAACAATTACAGCTTACCTGTATTCCGTACAGGCTATAAACGTGTAACTCACTTTTTTTTATGTCCTGACCAAACCTCATTTATTAGCAGTTTGATCAGGTTCAGACGAATCTTTTGAGCTCTAGTGCACAACTAGCAAGCAGTGCAAATGACTAAACTACAGTTAATGAGATGAATTCATCCACAATCAGTATATTTGGTGCTTTTAATGTTTTGAACACTAAATTGTCATGTAACCATCCTTGTGAGCCAGAATAACTTTCCTGGATGTTCCTCCTGCAACGTGTAGGGCTGTATTGATTTAAGATTGTTGTCCATTGAGTTTAATGTGTTGCTTGATGTATTTAAAACCTGGTTGGGAGATAACCATAGTGATATAGAATGTTTATTTATTATTCTTTACTTCTGTTCTCAAGCATGCAGAGCTGATTTATGCCTGAGTTTGAAGTGTTACTGGAATGGGAATGTTTACTTTTCAAACATGATCACTGTATGTATACATTTTACAAGCTGCCCATTCTGAGGCGCAAGTGTTTCAGCAGCTTTCTCATGAAGACCGTCTTGGGACAGCGAGTAGTTCTTGTAATCTCCAGATGTTTTGACTCTGGCACACTACCTATTGTATAAAGTGTTATCGTTCTATCTTGCAGTGTGTAGCTCTCACGCTCTGTTAGGGCACAGCCACATGAGAAATGTATAGCACACATCCCTTTTTGAATGTGAACACGTGTTTTGTTTTCCTGAGGCTAACTTTTTGGATGTTATGATGATTATGTTAAGCCAAATTCCCAGTTAACAATTTCTGCTACGCTTATGAAATCTACCACTTTTTTTCCACATCGGGCAACTTAACACTGCCAAGCAGTGGGATTCCGATCAATTCTCAGCCTTAGTGTCCTGGGGCAGCAAAGTTCCATCAGACCTCCTAATAAATTAGTGTTTGGGTAAAAAAAAAAAAAAAAATACAATGTGAGAAGTTAACATCTCCACCTTTATTTTATTCCCTGCACTGTTTTTGCTCTACATACTGTTTGGCAAATCCTACCAACCCCCCCCCCCCCCCCATCCCATCTTGCTTTGCTATGCATATAATTCTAGGGCAAGAAAAGGCATGGTAATTTGGTTGTGTACCTTTTCAGCATCCTTTTTTAAAATAGGCTTTCTCCTGAATCTGTCCTTTCGAGGTACTGGGGTTTGTCTAGGCCGGGGTTTTTCCATTTCACACAAAGCAGATGAGTGTTTTGGAAGCTCCAGGAAATGGAGAAATACGTAAACATGCCCTGAGAAGACTGCATGGTTTGTTGTAGGATGTTTATTTTGCCCTTGTTGAAAATCAGTGTAGGACAGCCAGACTCCTGTTGTGTGTGCATTTAAAGATGTGCTTATGACGATCTGTGCATTTTGTAACTGTACTTATGAATCTATTTACTTTCATTTTAATGTCCTGTGAGGACTCAGGCCAGGCTGTCACGCCTGTGTTTTCTGTTCTCTTATGGATACAGATATTGGAAAGAGGCAGTTGAGGTCAGGCGTAATGTGCGTGGTGGGATTTTTGTGTACTTTGGTCCTGCTAGTCCTCAGGGAGGGTTAAGCTTTTACAATGCTGAATAGAGATTAAATTCTGTGGACAAAACACCCTTCACTTGCTTGAAGTGGAGCATGTACCACTCAGGGAGCATTGATTTGGATCCCTTCAACTGTCACTTGAATGGAAAAACTGGGATGTTTATGAATAACCTATCTGCAAATTGGTGGTCTGCCAGGATTATTAATGGATCTCTAAGGGGATTGATTGCCTGTTGCATAAGACAATTAGGCTTCTGTCGCTCTTAACAGATCTCTCACCAAAACACACTTCATATTTATAGGCTAAATATTGCGCAGCAGGGAGCTGGGACTGGCTGGATCTCCCGAGATAGTACACCGCATTGGATTTGGTAGTGTGTATTCTGGTAGTGTGTGTTCTGGATCAGCCTGTCTCTTGCTGAAAAGCCTTTTGGGAATGCAGCTAACTGAATGTTTGTTCCTGACTCCATACCTCAAGCAATTCTGTTTTTGTCCAAGTGTCTCATATGGAATTGGTTTTCAGAGTTGGCACAGCGTCAGAGTTTGCTTGTCTGTATGGTTATTTTACTGGCGCAAAAAGGGCTTTGAGATTGTATGCAATCTGTCTGTTTTTTGTTGTAGCCTGAAGTGGAACATGCTTACTCTTTCCCAGCATTATCTGATATATGTTCAGGGCTTTTGACTTTTTCCCTCTTTCTCTGTAATGCCTTAATACCTTCAGTGGGTTCAAATAAAGATAAATACTGTCAGTCAGATTTTTCAGTTATAGCATGCATTAGGGCCACTATATATCGCCTGTATAAATAAATAATCGAGATTTGTCAGCATCGGTTAATAGGTGTATTGTGATTAAGTGCACCATGTCTTGTGAATGTATGTGCATTTAATCTGTACCTTGTTAATGATAACATGGGAGATGTTTTGCATATTTTGCACAAGTATACTTAAATTGATGCATAAAT
Organism: Brachyalestes nurse; assembly: GCA_037974405.1. Lineage (NCBI taxonomy): Eukaryota > Metazoa > Chordata > Actinopteri > Characiformes > Alestidae > Brachyalestes > Brachyalestes nurse. The sequence goes on from JBBPCY010000150.1 coordinate 20,032,791, forward strand.
GTATGAAAACATTTACAAATGTATGTATGAAACCAAAGCACATGAGATGGATCATACATAATGTAAAGCGTCAGCAACAAGGAAGTTAGAACATAGTCAGCCTGTTCTCCCTCTCTGAAGTAGACACATGCATGGGCATCGAAGTACTCTTTTAATCTCCAGATGTTACTCTGCATCCCAGAAAGTAGTACTGTGCGGTATAAATGGTATTGATTGTGCGATATAAATTTGGCCAACGGGAGAAATTTTGATTATACCGGCCTACCACAGAAATATCCGCTCCTCGTGAAATTGACAGTCGCGTCACCTGTGCGGAACCACGCCTACTCGCAGCACGAGGCATTAGTTTTGGAGGTGCAGCTTGTTAAAAAGAGTGGTTAATGAACATTTATCATGTGACAAAAACGAGACGAGACGCAACGTAAATGCTGGTCATGTGACAATAACCATAATAAAATATATAATGTAATATTGTTGACAAATAAGAATGAGACTAAATGTGGTTAACAAAATAAAAACTATGCTAAAATGTCTTCATTTTCGTTGACTAAAGCGAGATGTTATTTTCTGTACGATAGGGAAGGGAGAAAAAAGTATTGGGACGCTCAACCTTAGTTTTGAACAGCATTACGTCCCAATGCTTTTTTTCCCTTAAGAGGCACTGTGAATCTGGAGTGGAGAAAAGTATTGGGACGTAGGGCCATTAAAGTGCCAGGAAGAGAGAAATCTCACACACATACACAGCATTTTGATAAGCAGCCATTCCCATATCCATGCAAAAAGAAGCTGATCATAAATTGTTCTGATTTGTTTGTGTAGACTGTATTAGTTCAGGAATAAAGAAATATTAAGGTAAGTTCAGTAATGCATTTGCTATGGACATATGTTATCTCAATTTTATGCCATATCACACAGCCCTACCAGAAAGTCAGTAGGCGAATATACAGGCAAACTATTTTGTGAATGGGTTTTTAGCAGGGCTGTAACGTTGGACAGTTTTCAAAGTTAGGATTAAGTACAAACATTATGTTATACATGATGTAAGGTATAAGGCAGGTAGTGGCTGTAACTAGGCAAACTACTTGGTGGTGTTGGTAGAGTATTTTCAGTGTTATCTCAAACACGATGTCACATCATCCTGTTTAGAACTTTGTGAGTCATCTTGGTTTACCACTGTACAGGTCTACTGTTAGCTTTAGCTTGGTTGTTCATCTAAAGCAGCCTCTGTAGCTCATGCACCAAAATATTTCTGTTATTTTTTTAATGATGGAGCAGCTGGAAAACTAGACACTTTCATGTTGAGGCACCTTGTAAAGTGTGTGACCATGACTGGGCCAGAAGATTGGCAACAAAAAAAACTCTCCCACCATAAACAACAAAAATACAATAGGAAGTTTATATCGGGTAATTATATACTCATGTACTGCTGCAGACAAGAAGTAGGTAAGTGGCGTGGGTGAGGCAGAGATGTGACTGTACACAAGCAGCTAATCTAGCAGCACACCATTTTAGCCTGGTTATGTATAATAATGCATTAATATTAAGTGAAAAGCCCTTTTTGCCTCCTTCTCCGCTCACTAATTGTTCATTAACTCCTCCAGACACTTGAATGTGTCATTTCATGAAGCATGTTTAGCATGGGATATAGTAACACAGTTGTGAGCACTAAGGTTTAGTAGGCTGTTACTATAAAGCTGTTTAGACATTGAGTTTATTTACCTACTTTTTAGTGCCACCGTAAGCTGAACCAGACACATTCTTGCCACTTTAAACCTGCTACGTGGAGTAATACCTCCAAAAGATCTGTTCTGAGGTGATACATCATCTTGTTGATCCTGTGTATCCTATTTGTCAGAGCTTGGCATTTTGCAGTTTTTATGTAGCAGGAAGTGCATTTTCAGTCCTTGTCAATAGTCATGTGGTTTGACCTATCAAGCCATTTACTTCAGTTCAGCTTCCGCACGGTTTCTTGACAGTGTTCTAAATTGCCGCTGTGGTCACATACGCTGCTGAAATGTTTGCTCTGTAACCTTCTGTTACCATAACAATCATCAGTTTGTTTTGCTGCAACCAAGGAAAGTTATGATGGTCTCTCTAGTTTTTCCTCCTGGCAAACAGCAGATAATGATGCACATTATCTGATTTGATGATTCGATATTTGATTGTGTTATAAATGTCTCGATTCTACAGAGCCCTAATTATGTACTACACAGCTTGGTTTGGCTCTGACAGACAAAAAGCCCTATAACTAAATAGGGTCCAAAAACCATAACCTGTGGAATTTATAAGAGGCTCCAGAACAATCCCAGTCACTTGAAGCCCAGTCATTTCAGTGTGGGTGCACTCTCATTTTCCTGTTCGTCTCTGATTGCACGCAAATGGCCAGTTTTATTCACTGAAAATGGTTTTCAAAGAAGACTGTGAACCAGAGACTCTCAGAATATACCACAGGGTGATACCGTTTGTGATAAATTTTTCCCCTCCTATTTATTTATTTATATATATTTTTTAATATAGAAATCATGCCTGTTACAAAACAGTGGCAGGAAATTTGGTCTGATAATCAAAACATGCATACATGATAATGCAGACATTGGAATATATGGTACTGTGCAAAAGTCTTAAAGTTTTGGAGAAAATGGTATATGCAATCGTTTGTCAGGGCTGTAGACATATTTGTCCAAAAAAATATTAACATTAGAACAAAGTCAAATACATTATGGGTTTTTTTGGTCACTCTTAGCTTACTAGTTTTCTCCTTTCTGAAGTCGCCATCCTTTTTAACCATCCATTTAAGCCATCGAGTATTTTTCGAATGTAATAAAGTATTAACAGCAAAACAGGCATGTTTACTGCCGAAAAACATTATAATAATGTTTTCAGTACGTTTCTTGACTGCCTTTTTCATAAGTACTGTGTTTGAAGCTGCACCGTTTCCTTTTTAACTCAAGCAAAGCAGAAGCGAGTTTTGCTAATTATGGAATCTGCCAAAAATGCATGTGTGAATAGTGAGCAGGAGTGTTATGGCTTTACATTCACAGACTTCAGTTAGTGTACATTTCGTAGTCAGTATCACAGTGTGTTTTGAAGGTGAGACAATATGGTCTTGTCTAGAAAAATGTTCACCAAGGCTTTTTTCCACCTCATCATCTTTTTGGCATCAGTAGCTTTCCCTACCCACTCTCTGACTGAGGTCACCTCTATGAAGTTGTTATTCATTGCTTGTACGAGCAAAAGTACTTTTTGCACTACCCACTCGTCTGCGTTTCTGCTAGGGGCAGCATAATGATGCAGGCCTGATTTTTAAAATTAATCATCTGTGTTTTCAGCCGCCTCTTCTAAGTACATTGGCTTTTTCAGAATCATGGCCTGCCGAATGCTCTTTTGGGCTGCGCCTCAGGGCTGTGTGTAACTGATAAGAAGGTCACCATGTCTTTTGGGAGATTATGCCAGAAGGTTTATTTATATCTGGAGCTGTGCAGGGTGTGTTATCTCTAATCATGGGCTTAACAATTAGCCTCCTCCCAGAGTTTGTAGCTTCCTGTCAGATTTGACACCAAATATTCAAACAAAGCTCACAGACCCACATGTCAGTATTCATATGTCTAATCAGCAGTCATTTAATGTGCCACTCAATGTTCTGCAACATCAGTATAGTGGCTGTTTCGTTTATTCCTTCTGTGTGGCATGAAATCAGTTCATATCTTGCCTTTAGGTTACATACACTGGAATTTGGAATGATATGCTACTTTCTGAAAGAACTGTGTTTGTGTGTGAGAGAGAGAATAAATACTAAGTGTGTTTCTCCTTCTCTTCCCTCTCCAGCCTCGTGCTGACCCAATACCTATATGCAGCTTCTGTTTGGGCACGAAGGAGTCCAATCGAGACAAGAGGCCAGAAGAACTGCTGTCATGTGCAGACTGTGGAAGCAGTGGTAAGACCTTTTTTTTTATGGATTTGAGTAGTACAAGCAGTGAAAGTGCTCTTTCGGTGTAGTTAATGATGGATCAGGGCAGCAAATTGTGCTAGTTTGTACGATGTAGTTTTGCACCTCAAGGAGGCATGCTTGCCATTTTTTTTTCCTCCCAAGCTGCTGTTAAATTGCCTGCTCTTCTCATGTAGTAATTTGCTTTGAACAATTATTTTCAAATGCCACAAGGAATTGTGCTCCCAGTGACATTTTTTATGGCTGACTTTGACTGAACAACACGGGTGGTTTTCATTAAGTGTTCATAAAGGTACAGAAAAATGCATTCTCACTGTAAGGCACAGCTGGTTGTGGTCCTTGGAGACAGGCACAGACATTCCTATACATGACTATAATGGATTGATCGCCATTACATAGTGCACACATACCGTTTCTGCCTCGTTAGGATCAAATTATCTTTAATTAGCCGCTCAGAAATGTTTGATAATACAATGCATTTAAGCACCAATTCTGGCAAGTCTTTATACGTGACTTCGTTGCTGCCATCTGCAAATATTTAAGGCTGAGTTATTGTCAGAAAAGCTCCTGTGTTTTTAGTTTGTCCCATATTTCATTTTGACTCTTCACTCAGTGCTTTTGTGATTTTCTGATTTCTGGTTTCCCAAAACTAGACACTAGGTAATGTTTATTTGTTTTTAAATTGAAGTGTTTCTGTGGAAAGGCTACAATACTTAAATGATCCTTTCTTTTTTAAATGTCTCCTCAAAGGTCATCCATCCTGTCTGAAGTTCTCAGCTGATTTGACTGCAAATGTTAAAGCACTTCGATGGCAGTGTATTGAATGCAAGACATGCAGTTCCTGTCAAATTCAGGGGAAAAATGCTGTGAGTACCTCTGTGTTGACACTGTTATTTATGATTTATGTTGATGTGTTTTTGGAAAAATATGTTCCTACCTAATTTGTTGCATTGTGTGTTTGGCTGTAGGATGAGATGCTGTTTTGTGACTCCTGTGATAGGGGGTTTCATATGGAGTGTTGTGACCCACCTCTCTCCAGAATGCCAAAAGGTATTAATGTCTTTCCTTCTAATCTGTCTCTTATGTATTAGTATACAATATAAGAAAACACCAGTTAAGTATGCAGATGTGCCTTCTAAAGTGTCTTCACATTCAGGCAGTAAAGCTCTTTAAAAGCCAGATTACACAAAGCTTCATAGTTATATAACAGCATGATATGCCCCTCCTAGTACAGTTTTTCCTCTTTGTTTTTCTTTCTCTTTTGTTCTGCCCCTTTCTCTTTTTCCACTGGCAAGTGTTGTGCTTAGGGCAGCTATTACTTTAAAATGATGGCAAGTTGGCTGAATAAATATGTTCTCTTTCTTGTTGTTTAGTTTTACTTACTAATTTCCTCATAAGAAATGGAATCATCCATTGGGTCAGCAGTTCAGATATTTCAAGAGTTATGTCCATAGACTTGATGATCCCTGCCTAAAAGGCTGTTCTTTCTTACTCTCCTTTTTTCTGCTCCTGCTTTCTTTTTGCTGGACTTCCCCCAGGAATGTGGATCTGCCAAGTATGCAGGCCAAAGGAGCAGGAGGAAAAACGACTGTTGCACAAAACAGCAGCACAGATCAAAAGGCGATATGCAAAGCCAGGAAGGCCGAGGAAGAATCTCACACATCCAACAATGTATGATAGCTCATTTCTCACACCCTGGTTCTATCTTGTTTTTGTTTTATGCGTAGGGTTATAACTTCTCTTAGCAGTATTGTGCTGCTAAACTCTGACCTTTTTCTTGTAAACAAAAGCTTTTGGATTTTGTCCTTTTCAACCATGTTGCTTTCTCCCAACAGTTTTTAGACCCTTTCTGGTTTTCTAGTTATTAGCTGCTAACAGTGCACTGCTAGCCCAGAGCATTTTACTCTGTGCTATTTTTAACTGCTGCCTGTGTATTACAGTCAGTATACTAGCAGTTTGGGTGGAGGTATTCTGGGTGAATAGGCATGTGAAGCAGTCACACTGCAACATTCCTTACAGCTTAAATACTGGTTTTTTTTTTTTGGTTTTTTTTTTTAGCTTTAAATAGAATGTAATCTCTTTGTATATGTACTGGTATTCTATTGGTATATCGTCTTTTTGTTGTTGTTGTTTTGAATAACTTCACAGAGCTGTTTGCCATTGTTCTTAATTTGCTGACTCTTGCTGCAGGCCTGACAGTGGTGATGCAGGACCCCTTGAGCTGTCAGAGAGAGAGGAACATGGTAGGGGTCTTAAGAGCACTATCTGCACCCCACCCTCATCCAGCACCATTGCACCCACCACAGATGCCCGGAGCCGCTTGAGCCTCACCGGTCCCCTCACATCCACCCCAGCCTCTCTCACTGCCCTCACCATGCTGCCCCCCTACAACAAGAAAACCAAAAGTCTCATTGATGGCCTCTCCAAATTTTTCACGCCGTCCCCCTTGGGCCGACGCTTGCGCGGTGAGGCATCAGACTCTTCTGAGCAGCATAGGCCTAGGAAACGGGGCTATCGGAAACGGCTGTGCAATCCTCATTGCAGCACAACGGCACCAGGTACCAGCCAAAGGTTAACTGCCCCATCTAGTGCGCTCACTACTCCCTGCCCTTTGCCAGGACACAGCCCCACCTCGCTGAACCCCAGTCAGTCCCCCTCACCCCCCTCTGCCCAGTCCCCACAGAGTTCCTCATCCCAGTCTAGCGACCCCTCTCTCAGCAGCCTCCCAGGCAGCAGCCAGCTGAAGGGGCTTTTTGACGGACTGTCTCACATCTATGCCACTCAGGGACAGTCTCGGCAGAAGGGACTCCCCAGCTATGCACCGCCTAAGCGAGGGCGATGCGCCCGGGACGCTTCCTCCTCACCCAAAGCGCCTTTACAGCTCCACGGAAACAAGCCCATCAAAGGGTTCAGTAGCAAGCTAGCATCCGTGTCCTGCTCAGCCCCAAGCTGGGCACCCAAGAGAGGCCGGCCCTTTAAGACAGCTCTTCATTTCAAACGAACTCCCTTTTTGAAAAAGCACAGGCTGCTAGGCAGGTTTAGGTTTAAGGCCTCCCCTCAGAGGGGGAACCCCACGCCAGGGAGGGGCAGCTTGGCAGACGGAAGAATTAAGCCTGACCAAAACCATGGTAAGCACAGGGCCTCAGCTCCCACAGCGGCCAACCAGCTCTCCTTTCTTAGTCCTTTTAAGGCATTCTGCTTAATTGAACAACACAATATAATTTATTTTATATTTATTTTTTTTTCACATTACTTTATTTTCTCACCTTTATTTTCTGAACCACTAAATTGCGACCAGCCTCCTACTGCTTTTAACTGCCCACTCAAATATTCATTCTGATTAACTCTGCCTCTCAAGCCTAAGTCATCCAGTTTTTCCCCTCATTCTAAACAAACGCACTAATGCTGAGTGTTTTCATCTCATATAACTCTTCTCTCTGCTCCCTTCTGTTTCCTCATGACAAACATACATGTCTCATTTGTTAGTCTTTAATAAATACAGTGTCAGTGTTAAGTGAGGTTAAGTGCTGTTTAGTGATGGTGTAATAATCTAATTTTTTAAAAGTATTTACTATTTGGTAGTGGCAGTTTTAATGTATTTTATTGTAAAATAGTATTATGTTTATTACATGTGTGTTTTATACTGTAGTGATTAACTTGTATTTGTGTCTGATCTTAAAATAGAATGTAATCTCTTTGTATATGTACTGGTATTTTCATTTTTTAATACTGGTATTTTTTTTTATCTCAGTCTTAAATACCTTGAGATGCCTAAAAAGAGAGGCTCAGGAAGGAGGGCTACCTTCAACCAATGACCAAGTGTCTGAGGAGGACCTTAAGATCTTCAGACAAGCCCAGGACCTCACTGCAAAGGTGAAGGCACACTTAGCCTTTGTTCAGACCTGCCACCCTAATCCAAAATTTCAACATATTGGATTTCTGATATTTTCTGTCTGAGCAGCAAGAAGCATCATGACTTTTTGCCCTTTGGATGCAAATAGGGTTTCAATGAGCCCTCCCACAAGTTTATTTATTTATATTTATATATTTATATAGATATGGGCATTAACACAAGTCGACTTCAGAGGCTCGAGAGAAGTTTTTTTTCTCTCTCTCCCTCTCTCTGTGCGCACTTGTCTACACAGTGCAATCTCTGCCTCTGATTGGCTGACGCTGACACGCGTTCCGTGACTTAACCAATTATTGTAGTACCTTCATAAAAGGGGCGGTACCGAGGGAAAGCAGAGGAGACACACACACATCACATGTTTGGAGATACTTCACTCTAGACACACAAACAGCACGGAGACCTGCACAATCTGCAAGTCGGTGT
>JBBPCY010000150.1:20041169-20055151 GCA_037974405.1 Brachyalestes nurse
TCCGATTACTCGATTAATCGTTGAAAAAATCGACAGAATACTCGATTCCAAAAATATTCGATAGTTGCAGCCCTAGTAACAACAAATAAACAATGCAGCTGGCCCTTTAACTAGATTATTGCAAAGGCAAAGAATAATGTAATGATAAGGGACCCAAACAATAAGGCACCCAAACAATGTCTCTGCAACAGCCTGGAGTTCCCTTTAGAGGCTGCTCAATTCTGATCTTTTGCTCAGATCTGATGTCATGCATATCTTTCATATCTTTCATTACTGGGGGCTGGAGGTTATCTGCACTGAAAAGACATTTCATCACCAAGTTATCCATAACGTATGTTGCAGAGTGATGTAAAATGTGTAAATGGTCAAATGTGATGTAGTGCTCATTAGTGCTTCTGGGTCTTTCCAACACATTGATGAATTCTGACCATTCTTTTTATGGTCACATGTTTCTGATCTATTTGCCATGTTAAATTGGTTATAAAAGAACAGATAAAACAGATTTATGTCATATTTACATGCTGCTTCAGCCCTGTAATGTGAACATAGTTTTATTAAACTAAAAAAAAATCAAATCCTCTTGTTGTGAGTTACTACTCCTGGGTTCTGGGAAGAAAATCAAGCATGTTGCCATACCATCAAGCATATATTTAAAGTAGCTATATGATGAGCTACATCAAAAGAAGTATAGGCTCTGTGCTCTTAAGGGTTTCCTTTTTTTCCCTCTCTATACCAGCTGGATTTTTTACATATTTCACAGGCGAAGAGGGACGCCCCCATAAGAAAAGAGAGAGGGTGGGAGAGCAAATTGCTGAAGGCCTTAAAAAAGTCCCCTTATCCCCACACTGCTGGAGCTATTTCAATTCAAATGTACTGTGCACTTAAGGAACCGCGCTGAAATGGCAGAGGCTCAGCATCTAAGCTTCATTAGAATTATATTAGCATAGGCTTAAGCAAGACTTAGCGCTATGAATCTGAGCAGGATGATGATGTGATTAATAGCCTGCCCCAGAAGATTCGCAGCTTTGGCTTTAAGTCAGAGAGGACGAAGGCTACGGTGTCAGTGGCCGCTCCTGTTTGATGGTCAGTAGTATTAGTATGTTAAACAAAGCGCATAAATCTCAGGTTAAGAAGGGCAGCATGCTGTGAAAAGCACTACGATTTGCACACATTGACACACATGCATATTTTATACACACTAGGCCTTGATAGATGTATGAGCTGTTGTTAAGGTCCCACATGTGCTATCAGTAATAATCTCAATAAAGTAAAGAATGTGTCTAAACATCCAGTAATAAAAAAAGACTTAATGAATGAAATAAAGTCTATTCATTGCCTGAAACACATGCAAAAAAATACAAGGTAATATATATAGTCGACTTCAGAGGCACGGGTCGATGCCTCCTGAGAGAAGCTGACTAGTCGAGTGTTTTTTTCCTCTCTCTCTGCCCTCGCTTGTGTACACACTGCAATCTCTGCCTCTGATTGGCTGATGCTGACGCGTTCCGTGACTTAACCAACTATTATAGTCTCTTCATAAAAAAAAACGTTGGCGCGAGGGGAATGTAAACATGAGACCACAAGACAAGAGACATGCAGCAGAGAACACAGACACACGTCACATGTGTGGAGATACTTTACTCTAGACACACAAACAGCACGGAGACCTGCACAACCTGCAAGTCGGTGTTAAAGTACAGTGACCGTACCAGCATTCTGCAAGGCCATCTGACACGGCACCGCTAGCGAACATGCTAACGCTAGCTAACATGGCTAACACTGCAGGGAGTCGTCCTGCCGCCGCTTAAACTGTTTGCTCTCAGATGGACACTTAAATTTGCCATTCAAGGTATCAGCCTTTGTTTTGTTTTGTTTATTTGTCGTGTTGACTGTTAGTGTTACAGAGAACTTTTAAAAAAGTTGCTCAATGTTGCACATCCGTGTTCCTCTGCTGCGTGTGTGATGACCTCATCAATTGACTAGTCGAAGTTGAACTCGACTCGACTATCCCGACCGACTAGTCGACTTGAAAACATCATCGTTAATGCCCTTATATATAGCTTATACATGGAAAAAAGCCAATTAGTTATCTGCTCTGTTTCTTCTGCTAACGTTTCTGTGTTATGGAGACAAAAGTAAAATGGCTGCAATGGTTGATAAAATGACCCCCTTCTACAGTGTAACAACCACTTTGTGTATACACGGAGTTATTATTTCTTGCAGTGTTTTTACATGTTTAGGCATAATTACCACCCTAATGTGTTTTTTGTTGGGGTTTTTTTGTCTTATTTTTTTGATAACAGAGGACTGAACTTGTCAGTAGCAGTGATCAAGGACAATATCCTTCATTAATTGAGTTTGGGAAATATGAAATACAGACCTGGTACTCATCACCTTACCCTCCAGAATACTCAAGGTAACTTTCCAGTTGCACTTCCCAGGCAGATGATTGAAAATAAAAATGATAAATGACAGTGCATTAATTACTTAATGTTGTATTTTCAGATTACAGAAACTGTATCTGTGTGAGTTCTGCCTGAAGTACATGAAAAGTCGAAACATTCTTCAGAGACATTCAAAGAAGTGTGGATGGTTTCATCCGCCAGCTAATGAGATCTACAGAAAAGATAACCTTTCTGTGTTTGAGGTCAGTTCTGCCTCTTCAGTGTGATGTGTAGTCTTTTAGCATCTGCATCCTAATTTAATCAAGCCTGCGTTTGCCATGCTGCCTAGAGTGCTGCATCCAGAAAAGAAGGGCATTGATCTGCCAGACTCACCCATCAAACATTTTTCAAGAGCTTAGATTGGAACTTGACCCGCATGAATTAACTAATTTTCATGACATCAGTGAGTTTTAACCTTCCTGATGCTGTTAATCAACTAGGCACTCTGAGAGCTTAGAAAGCTCCTTGAATTTGGATTGAAATCCATAGATCCTTGCAGGGTCTATAATCAGCATAAATTAGAAGCGTTAGTGTACCATTCCAGCTTTTGAATTCTCCAGCTTTTGTTTACCTAATGTTGGGAACAAAAAAACAAAACTCTTAAAACAGAGGCATGGTGTTCTTTTTATTTGTATTTGGTTTTTGCATACCAGTTTACAAAGGTTGCAATTAATTTGCACATGTTTCCGAAATCCTGAAATGTAATTCTAAAATCTGCTTTCCAATGAATCAGACTAATTTAAGTTTGCGCTTTGTCAACATATCTAATGTGAAATCTGCATTTTCTGTCATTTTTAATCAGTCGTCCTCTTTTGTTTTTAATTCAGGTTGATGGAAATGTAAGCAAAATCTTCTGCCAAAACCTTTGTTTGCTTGCAAAGCTTTTTTTGGACCACAAGACCCTGTACTATGATGTGGAACCTTTCCTTTTCTATGTTCTAACTCAGAACGATGAGAAAGGTTGCCATCTTGTAGGATACTTCTCAAAGGTATTATAATCTCTCATATACCAATTATGATAATGTTTTATTGCAAAGGTTACTGAAATGTAAAACTGTAATGTTGGATTATTGTTATAGGAGAGTAACAATAAAACTAGTTTGCTTTTCGCTTGCCAGTATTGTGCATGGAGTTTTTCCTGCAGTATATTCTGTGGATGTTTTGCTTGGTTCAGACGAGGACAGCGGCAGGTGCAGTGAATTGCCTGCGTTGGCAGTGCTCTGACATACTCTATCTATTTCTCTCTCCCTCAGGAAAAGCTTTGCCAGCAGAAGTACAATGTCTCCTGCATAATGATCATGCCCCAGTACCAAAGGCAGGGATTTGGGAGGTTCCTCATTGATTTTAGTAAGTTATTTATTAACTGGTTTTGAAGTCCTGGCTATATTTCATGTGTTTCCTTTCTGTTCATACAAAAGCAAAAGGCAGGGCAAGTACCTCTCAAGTGACCTTCCCTCACACAAATCATATGACTGTTATTGAAGACTTTCACTCAGGTCACTTGGACAGACCATTAAGATACTTCAAAATAACATATAAATTAGTGTTTTCTGATAGCACCAAGTCCCTATATTTTGTTCCATGTTGACTGAGGATCAAGCTGAGATGGAACCATTCTGGGGCTGTCCTCTTGAGAGCTCCTCCCAGGTGGCTGCATTAATGAAGTTGATGGCTGTTAATGAACGCGTGTCATGTGAGGGCTGCTCTCTGTCTCTAATCACGGCTAAAGCAACCCTTTAATCAGACCAATTTCTCTTTGTTTAGTAATCACAGTCTACTCCTTACTCTTACACCCAGCTGATTCAAGGGGGCTCTCTCTATGGCCCAGCATTCTCCTTCTCTCAGTCCTCCTGCTCTGTTGCGCCTCACAGCGTGTATCAGAGTGCCTGGAGGAGGCTGACGAGCGGCTGCAAACCGGCCTGCTCTTTGATGAGATGTGAGGCTTTTAAACATCTGAACATCAGAGGCTTTGAAGAATGAAAAATGAAAATCCATTTGTGCCTCTGAGATCTCAGAGAAGAAGCAAGATGTCTTGTTTGTGTAAGCAAGACAAATGAAAACTGCCACTCATAACTAATCTGACATCAGACTTCATGATGCTGTCTCCCACCCCCCCCCCCTTTTCTTTCTCTTTTTCCAGGTTACTTACTCTCCAGGCAGGAGGGCCAGGCCGGCTCCCCAGAGAAGCCTCTATCAGATCTGGGTCGTCTGTCCTACTTGGCGTATTGGAAAAGTGTCATACTGGAGTACCTGCACAACCACCCAGATAAGAGTGTCAGCATCAAGGGAATGAGCAAAGCCACGGGCATGTGTCCACATGACATTGCCACCACACTTCAGCAGCTCAACATGATTGATGTGCAGGATGGCAGGTGGGTTGGGCTCTTGAGCTGTCTGTCAGTTACTCCCACACACTGTTCCTGACAGGCTCTGTATTCTAAAGATCAGGCCTTTAACACAACAACAGACTTTAAGAAGCCTGGGTGAACTATAGCTTGCACTTAGAAAAACAGTTTTGGTGGTGTGATGCTCAGCTTGAAATCATAAATGGTCAGATTCACTAGTGCAGACAGAGTATCTGCTGTTCACTGAAGCCTGTACTGACTTTTTTGTATAGATTTGTGATTGTCCGAAAGCGCCAGATGATCCAGAGACACATGGTGCGGCTGCAAGAGAAACCACGTCTTTATGAAGTTGACCCTGACTGTCTTGTTTGGACCCCTGCTGGGACAGTCTGCAGAAGTTCATCAGGGGGGCATCAGAGAACACGAGCAGAGGTATATTTTACTTTTGGGACCGATCTCTTTAGGAAAACTGTTGTAATTGAGAGCCAGGAGGTTGGGCATTTCTGGAGAAAATACTTTGTTCAGCTTTGTTTTGCATATTTAATCATGCTTTTTTTTTAAATACCGGACAATACAAGTAGCAATATTTAATGGAGCTGTATTATCCTTCTGTACAGTATTTATGTGACCTAACTAGACAAATATCATCTCTTGGGAATATGGATAGGGCTTTCTGTGTCTTCTTTCTGGTCACTGCTACTCCATTGACAGTTTGAAAAACATTTGTAATAATCCAGGAACCTTTCCTGAAACACGTTTAGAAAAGCAAGAGGATAGCTACACTCTAAAAATATGCATTTTTATTTACTTGATCATAAATTTGCTGATTGGTGTGGGTCACTCACTCCTGTGCTGCTCTGCATCATTAATTTCCAGATGGTGCTTGTGTAAAAGTTGCTAAATTTATCTTTTAATTTGCCTGCGAGTTCAGGCAGAGTTCACAGATATAGCTGAAAGCATTTTTTGACTGTTACTAAGCTTCCTGAGCGACCCAAATCAAATCTCTACATTATTAATATAGCTGAATGCCCCATGAAATACAATCTTCTACGGTTGCTTAAAAATAAATGTTACCTAGATCAACCTCTAATCAAAAGGCAATGTCAGTTTTGGGATCATTAGTAAATCAAAGTCGCTATCTTAGGTCACTTGTCTGTGTGGCTGCGGAGCGGACTGGCTAATGTAAGCCATTGTGTTTTTATGAACAACAGACAGGGAGCCTCGCAGGTCGGAGAGCCTCAGCCACTGACAAAGGAGTCGGGATGTTGTTCAGTAGAAGAATACCTCCTCTAACAAAATGTAAGAACTACAGTAGAAGAGTACCAGAGCCACTTTTCACAAGCACTGTGGAGAAACAGTTGGAAGCAAGTCAGGAAAGCAGCAGTGAAGATTCTGACGATGCTTCAGTCCTGTCGGGGCTCAAGCGAAAGGTAAAGTTTGATATTTGTTGCAGAGTCCTTATTTCCATCACCATCTCTTGTCTGGTGATGTGCATATTTTTTTTTTTTTTTTGCTGTTTGCCTAAATTAGTTGCAATATTTACTTGGCACGGTTGTCAATATATTCATGTGTAGATATTTTCTATGGGTGGATGTCCCTGTGTTGAGGTTTTTTTTACATAGGCTTGTTCTTTCATTCATTCATGATTATTAACCAGAAGTAGACAAAGATCTATGGAAAAAAAAATCTTTTTTAGGCTAAGAGTGAATGTTTTTTTTTTTCTAGGTCTGTGTGTGAATGTTTTCTTATCAAAACACAGCACAGTTTCATTTTGTGTATATATAATACTAACATATCGTATTAGGATTAGCAAACTCCAGAATGTCTTGGGAGAGTCAGCAAGCTCCAGTAAAGAGTATGTTGTGAGAGACCTGTGGTCAGTTTGGTTCTGCATATTCTCATTTGGGGTTTCAAGCTGGCAGAGCATTCCAAATGAAGGGACTGTGGCTCAGGCACTGTGGTCTAAATGATGGGGCTTTGCATTTAGATCATGAGGCAGCCTATTCACTATGTGGTCACATTTCCCTATGTTTAGCATCACCCTTAACTGTATCTGTCTCATCCAAACCTCTGCTTTTTGGTTCAGAGGGCACTGGGGACAATTTCACACAAAAAAAAATCTCTTGCTATGACAACTGTTTTGTCTAACAAACTTTGTCATTTCTCTACGCTTCTCTACACTCTACAGTCAGGGTTAATTATTAGGTGCTGTAGAAACACTGTTGTTTTTAAACTAAAGGTTTTGTTATTTTAACTAAAGAGTTTTTGTAATATACATAGACTAGATTCATTGTGACCAAACAGTGGAAGAAATCTCAGTGGGCCTTTTTACTTTTTCAGAGAGTGAGCACTCTTCGGAAGAAAAGAGGTCGAAGGAGAGTGCGTATCAACAGCAGTGTCACCACAGAAACAATCTCCGAGAGGACAGAGGTGCTGGATGAGCCATTTGAAAACTCTGATGTGGAGAGCTCTACACCACAGCGGGTGCATCCCATCAGCAGGGAGGAAAGTGATGAGGATGAAAAGAACCTAAGAGCAGTGGTACGCAGGCCTGGAAGACCGAGGAAAAGAGAGAAGCCAGATGACAATCATTTAAATCCATCCAAAGAAGAAACAGTAGAAGGTATTTATTTTTGTTTGTTGAGATAGTATGTATTAGATTTTCATTATTTTCTGTTAACTTTAATACTCTCTCTTCATTAAGGCCGTGTTTTGTTACCCATAGGTATCATAGATGCAGTGAAAAAGGACAATCCCCGACCTGTGAAACGGAAGAAAGGATGGCCAAAAGGTGTGAAGAGAGGCCCACCCAAATGGAGACTAAAGAAAGAGAGAAAGATGGGCTTTAAGCTTAATCTCTACACGCCTCCTGAAACGCCCATGGTCAGTGTGGAGCAAGAGCCAGAAGTGGAGCAGGTGGCTAGCCCTGAGTCTGTTCAAGAAGACTGTGAGCCCTGCAAAGAGCCAGAACCTGTGGAGGCAGAGCTGAACACGTCCATCTCAGAGACCCTGAGCCCTGAGCCACAGGAACCCAATGAAGATCACGAGGAAGACGAGGCTTTGGATAAACTGGATTCTGTGGATATTTCTCCTTGTGGCGCTGAGAACCATGAGGCTACAATCAGTCCTGTGAATTATGCTGAACAGTCCACCGAGAATCCAGACGAGGGAAGGGATCAGGAACCAGAGGAGGAAGAGGAGCCTGAATGCCCTGTTTCTCAGGGCCAAGTGGAACGTGATGAAGAGGAAGATGAGGAGGATGAACAAGAGCCCGCTCACGTCGAAGATCATGATGCAGATGATGAAGATGATGGTCATGTGGATTCTAGCGAAAAAAGGAAGGAGGATCCTGTAGCAGTACCTGAGAAAGAACCTGAACCTGATGACCCTGAACCTGCTCCAAACCCCTCTAATAATGAGAAGGAACCAGACCTTCCTGTGCAGCATTCAGGGGAGGTGGCCTCAGATTCCGGCCCCATCAGCATGGATGTGCAGGACAACGCTGGGGACTCGGACCATCAACCTGACTCTGGATCGGAGGAGGAGGATGACAGCAGTCAGAATGTTCACCAAAAGGATGAAGATGCTGGACCCTTGACCCCTGCAATAAAGGAAGACCACAGTATTTGTCCAGAGATTGACATGGAAACTGCCCAGGCAGTTCAGTCCCTAACACAAGAGGCTGAGCAAGAGAGGCATTTTCAAGATTGTGTGGAGACTCAGGAGGCCTGCCGCAGTCTGCAGAGATATGTTCATGTGGACCAGAGCCCTCAAATGACTCCAGTAGATGATTGCCAACAGTCAGACCACAGCAGCCCACTCTCTTCTGTTCACTCCCACCCCAGCCAGTCTGTGCGATCAGTCAACAGCCCAGCTGTGTCCATTCTAGAGAGCAGCTACACTCAGATCAGCCCAGAGCAGGGTGCCATCTCCGTACACTCTCTCCATAACAACATGGAGACTAGCCCAATGATGGATGTCCCCTCTGTGTCTGACCACTCTCAGCAGGTGGTGGACAGTGGCTTCAGTGACCTTGGCAGCATCGAAAGCACCACTGAGAACTACGAGAATCCCAGCAGCTATGACTCCACGCTGGGCGGCAGCATTTGTGGCACAGGAGCTAGCGCTGGCGCCTCCTCCCAGAGCAGCTGTTCCTATGGCAACCTCTCCTCCGGTGGCAGCCACGGACAGAGCAGCTGTGCTGTGTCCCAGCAGATGGCCGGCCCTGTGGTGAACAATACTGGCGCTTGCAGCATGCTCCAGCAGAACAGCATGAGCTCCCCACAGGGTTGCAGTGTCAAATCCCCACAAGGCTGTGTACCAGAGAGGCAACCCAGCCACGGGCACGCCCACAGTCATGGCCACGCACATGGACATGGCCACAGCCACCACCTCAACCACAACCACAACCACCACCATCACCATCCACACCAACACCATCCGCATCAGCACCAGCACCACCAGCAGCCACTATCCCATTGCTCAATGCCTGCCAGCTTCCCTCCACCCATGCAGCTCCCAGACATCGCAGAATCAAACAACCCCTCCACCAACTTGGGGCTGTATGAAAGGATGGGCCAGGGCGAGTATGGGGGTGGGCACTATGGACAGCCCTCAGCTACTTTCAGCCTGGCTAAGCTCCAGCAGCTGACCAACACACTCATAGACCATCCCCTTCCTTTCAGCCACTCTGGATCACATCCCATTACGTCTTACGCCAATAACAATGGCTCGCTGACTTCACAGCTTGGTCCTCATAACCCCACGCTGGTGTCTTTATCTCAGCCTCCACATACGGTCACAGGTGGAGGCCCACAGACACAGGCTACAATGACTCCTCCTCCTAACATGACACCTCCACCCATGATGCTGCAGCGCAACATGGGCACACCCAACATGAACTTGCCCCCCTCCCAGAGACTGCAGACACAAATGACCCCTAAGAACCATCACCATCACCCAGTCTCAATACGCTCCAAATCGGCCCCACTGCCTCCTCACCACCAGCAACAGATGTATGGCAGGGGCCCCCAGGCTGTAACCATGCAGGGCCCTAGCAGGACGCTGGCCATGCCACCCCGCATGAACATGGGCGTGAACCTGATGCCGGCTTCGGCTTATAACGTGAACTCTATGAACGTGAACGTTAACATGACTCCTCTTAACGCAATGAATACATATCGGGTGTCCCAGCCCATGATGAATGGGGGTTACCATGGCAACGCTCCCTATATGAATCAGTCTCCGCAGTACTCTATGCAGATGGGCATGATGGGTACCCAGCCTTACCCGCAGCAGCCCATGCAGGCCCCTCCACACGGCAATATGATGTACAGTCCAGCAGGCCACCATGGTTATGTGAACACTGGCATGTCCAAACAACCCTTAAATGGACCTTATATGAGACGATAATCGCTAATGACCTCCGGTCTCTGAGGGGTCATGATGTAAAAGTCAGCTTCATGACTTGAGGTAGTTCTTGTGTTGATTTTCATTGTAAATGTTCGCTTTTATGAATTTTTCTGAAAAACCAGCACTTGGTAAGAATGCAAAAAAGATGTGTTTTAATGGCTAATCTTTAGCTTTTTCCCTTTTTATGGGAAGCCTTACATCATCAGAATTTAATGTAACATTTAAATGTAAATCTCTTCAAACTGCATTGCAGTTTAATGGGGATTACATTGCGCTTTCTTTGGTTTTGTTTTGTTTTTTTACTTGCATTATGGAACCTTTAAATGTGCCTGCATTGTATGCCTTTTCAATGTACATGTTTAGCAATCGCAAGGTTATGTTTCTAAGTCTGTACTCATGCCTTCTTATTATTTATTGTAAATCTACTTTTATATTTTTTTATGTGTAAGGTAAAACTTAGCATGCTCTAATGTCTTTGTTAGTGACA
The DNA here is from genome assembly GCA_037974405.1 of Brachyalestes nurse. NCBI lineage: Eukaryota > Metazoa > Chordata > Actinopteri > Characiformes > Alestidae > Brachyalestes > Brachyalestes nurse. The sequence continues at coordinate 20,051,858 of JBBPCY010000150.1, forward strand.
GTGCATCAAAGTAGTACTGTACAGTGTTGTGCTTAAAAGCAAGCAATTTTATATTAAATGTATGGCCTTGGTTAGGTTTCCCTCTTATGGAAGGAAAAATTAAACTATATTTTTGTTGATTCTAATACTGTAAAGATTTTAAACATTGTCATGTTTTTGGGTGTTCCGCTTCAAAGGTTCTCTTGCTAATTGTGTATAATTTGTTACTTTTTAACAAGTTTCTTTACCCGAGGCAGCTTTCTGTTTTTATACAAACTAAAGCAATTTCAGTCAAAATAGCAAAATAAATGTCAGTATTTGTACATGTAGAATTCTAAATCAAAGGGAGGGAATACAGACAGAAAACATTTCACAGGAGCAGAGTTCAGAAATTGTCAGTTTACTCCAAAGTTGGTCTTTTATGAAATGCCTTTAAACGTACATTTTCATTCCATCTGTAGATTTTTTTATCTTTATAAAACATCTGATTTATATTTTACTGAAATGTAGAACAGTGACCTTGTTAATAGAGAAAACAGATGGCATGTATAAAGGTAAATTGTATTGGTGTCTGTTTGTATAGCTTATTTTGTAGCCTTTGTACCTGTACAGAATGGCAGTTTGACGTAAGAGGGATATCCTGACTGTACTAATTAATGGAGCAACAGTCCTGTATTTATGAGTTACCTTTTTAGTCGGTCACTTAAATGCTGTACATTTTAGCAGAAAATAAATTATGATGAGCCACTGACAGACTTATATCTGAGTGTGGACCTTTTGTGTAATGTAGTTGGTCTCCTTACTCGTGTGAAAGCCGTTTTTAAACAATTTTGTTTGACATAGAAGTGTCTAAATTGTTATGGATCTTTCTAATGTGTTAATTAGGGGAAATCTGGCTTCATTTATAAACATGCCTTTTGGTTTTTCAATACTGTAGTTATTTGGGGTCACTTGGCTTAGAGTTGGACCTTTAGCTGAATGGGAATCCTGGAGTCTTAACCATTACAAACATGCCTAAAAGATTTGATTTGGCAGGTCGAATCATGTCGGACTGCTTTTCAGGTTATATACAAGAGGTAATTTCGTTATTTCACCATAAAATCTGCGCCATGTGCTGGATCCAATTGCACATCTGACTAAATGGCCCCAGAGTCTCTGGCTGTGTTACGAGTTTCCATTCTTTGTTTTGTGCTTCTGCTCTAGTAGTTGAATGTCCAGATCTCTCAGTTGCTTCAAAAATCCTCTGTTGGGCAGAATGCAGCGGCGTTCTTTCACATGTTCAATGGCATCAACAACAGTCATGTCCTTGTAGATCATTAAATAAGCCAGAAACAGCGTGGCTGAGCGGCTGCGTCCCATGACGCAGTGCACCAGTAGTTTACCTGAAACCAAAAGAAATGTATTATCATGTGAAATTACGTTCTGGCTTTTACTGGGGAGTTAAGTCTGTTCAGCCTGGTTAAATGGCAGATTGCTCTCGGGTAGCCTCCGAGTCCTAACCCTGCTTAAGGTCGCCACTAATGATACGAAATGCAACTTTTTGTTTCTTAAGAGAGTTTTAAAGAAGTCTCTCTTGGGAAAGTTGCACTGCAGTTTTAAGACCTTGCATTTGAATTCTGTGGAGCTTGTTTTGTGAGCCTGTGTGTGTGCGTGCACTACTTTCTTATCTAAAGATATTTATCATGCCCCGTCTCTCTCCCTCTCTACTCACTCTCCGGGCTGCTGAGTGCATGGTCAATAAATTGAGCCGCTGGGTAGAAAAACTGAGAGAGGTTGAAAGTCGGAATGTCTTCTGCCTCCACTCCGTAGTAATCGATGTTCATGCCTTGGTAGTAGTCTGGACCTGTGGCAACGTTATTCCAGTTTCCCTCAGCTGCATTGAGGATGTGTGTGATTCCCATCCTTTCCAGGTTGTGGCGCTCCAGAGCGGTTTTCCTGTTAGGGAAAATTAACAGTTGAGGAAACTAGTGATTATACAGTGCAGTGGTTTACATGATCAGTAAAGAGATCCGTTCCTTTCCTTTCTTTTTTTTTTTTCCCCTTTCATTTGGTCTTTTTTTTTTTTTCCTCCCGATCCTTTAAGAGCCATTGTAAGTGTCCTTCAATTTCATTAACAAAAGAACTAAGCCTACTTGCTTCGTCATCATCTTGCTTACTCATCCCCGATGTAGACTCTGGGCCAGACTTCATTGACGTGGGTGTAAGCTGCTCCTGAGCCGCGCCAGAACAGTTTCTCCAGCTCAAATACCACAGGTGTGTTGTACTCACTCTCTGGATCCCCCTGCACTGGTCTGTTCGTGTTCTTTGTTGTGCTCTGCTTTGAAGCGTTAGATTTCATCTGCTTTTTTCAAGTCTGTGCTCATCAGCCAGAAGCTCAGGAGCTACGCCGCTTGGAGAGAAACTGAAAGGAAGAATTCTTAGACATTTCAATCATGTTTATTTTTGAATGTTGAAGTGCTTGGCAGCACATGTTATTTTTGGTTGTTTGTGTACATAGCAGCAGTATCTCAGTCTTGATTGCTGCTAATGCTCTAAATCCAGTGCAATCACACAGCCATGACAGCGGAGATGCATTCTGCAAATTGTCATATTAAATTAACATTGTTTTTTCCGTGCTTTTACTTCACCTCTGTGTGCAGTCCTGCTAATCAGCTCCACATTGAGTTGAGCCATAATTTATTTGCAAGACTCTTATGGACTACAGAGCAATTGAAATAGATACTCATGGTTGTAGTCGGCTGCTCTGGATACCTACAGTACCTGCTTTTATGAGCCCATAGTCTTGTATGGAAATGGTAAATCAATATAAATGTATATACAATTACTTACCTTTGAAAGCCCACTGTTGACTGTGCTCTCTGAACAAGCACTGCATGTCTGCTCAGCCCATAACATCCACCAGATCTCAAGTGATATTTTTAGGTCATTGATCTACGTGCCTTGACCTTAGCAACGTACAGGAGGGGCTAATGGCGGGGTGGGGGAGCATGTGTTTATCCATGGGCTCTAAACCCACTATGCTCTGCTCCCTACAGTTAAACCCCGCCCCCCCAGTGCGGGACAGGAGCAGAGGACAAAATGTGCTTGGCTGCAGTTTACGCTGACTCCCATTTCAGACTGATATCGCACTCTTCTGTCTGTGATATCACAGCACTGTATTTGCTGAGTTTACTGGGACAAAATTAAAATACTGAAAGCATGATGCCACTGAGAATGGAGAAACCAGTGGAAGTAAAATCTATACAGTGTGTGTGTATGTATGTATGTACATATATATATATATATAATGTGTGTGTGAGTGTGTGTGTGTGTGTG
>JBBPCY010000150.1:20055981-20069429 GCA_037974405.1 Brachyalestes nurse
TAACAGAGAAGCCTAATCAAAGACCAGCAAGTCATCTCATGCCAGTTTAACACACTTTTTTTTTTAAGTCAGGTTCCCCTCGTCTGAATTCCTTACTGCTCATGCCAGCCCTCAAAATACTGACGTTTTGCGATAACCAATATTTTCATTCCTTACTGTGCAACTATAGTCTTGTTTATATTTAGGCTTCATTAAGTCGCATCATGTTTTTGACTCATGGCACTAAAATCAGAGCCATGGAGATGGCAAATCTGCTGAAAGGCTAGGGTGTGTGGCCTGTCCCGCAGGAGAAGTCTCGGCTTGGGCTCAGTTCCACCAGCCAATTATTCCCTCCCTGTGCTGCCTGCTGTGAGCCCTCCTACAGGCAGCTGTCCTTTCTGAGGCCCGGTGACTAAAAGAGTCCAATTTGACAAAAATAGGAAATCTCAGCAGAGCAGGACTTGTAATTTAATCCAAAAGGTGTTTCTTTTTTGAGCCGACTTTAACAGAGTCTCTGTAATGCGAGCTTGGCGGCTGCAAATGGGATGGTAATTGCTTTTCGCTTCCCAGATATGTGAAAAGGACACATGAATCATCTCTGGAGAGAGAGTTTTCAGAGCCATCAGCGCTGTATGTGTTTTTTTTCTCTTCCCCCTCACATCCTCAGTCACTGCCATCACTCACCTTGACAGGAAAGTCATTAAATTGGTGATGGTGGATTCCTTTTATTGTTTTGTCAGGTTCACTTAGTCCTTCAACCTTGAAATCTCTCTTTTTCCCCCAAAATAACGTAGCCGCCCTGCTTCGCTTAGCGAGATCAGGCCTTCATTTTCCTATCCAAAATCATACGAACATACAGTGATAATGTTTGCCACCCACACTCCTATCAGACGGAATGCTTTTTGCACTCTTTGAGGACGGTAGATCATAAATAAAATGTAACCTGTGTCAGCGGCTGTGAAAATGTGTGGAAGAATGTGCATACTGGGAGAAGGTAAGGTGTTATTCATAGCCTGCACCTGAGATAACACTCAGAGGAGATGTTATTAATAGCTGCTCTCTGGAATGCATATTGCGGCCACACCAAACCCCACTGTGTGGAAGATTTGAGTAATTCTGAGGTATTCTTTACACCACCTGTACTCCTAATGGAGTCTTTCGATTCATATTACAGCACTTGATCATTACTGCTTTATTATTAGTCCCCTTGATGGATGTGGTTTGGGTAGTCGGTTTTTTGAACTGCAGCAAAAGCAGAAGTTGGACAGATGTTTGTGTTGTTTTGGGCAACGGGAACGTCAGTCAGGGTGAGATCCACCATACGTCGTGTGGGAGGAGGACTCTATAGAATATGAGGCAAGTATTTATCTGTACAAAAATATATACATAATGATTAAGACTTGCTCTTCAACAGTCAAAATAGCTTTTTGGTGGCTCACCTCACTGACATGGTCTCACTCGTCACCCTCACAATAGATTCTCACTCATCTTGAAAGTTTGTAATAAAACTGGAAATAACTTGGCCGGAACAAAAATGGGAGAACAAAGAAAGAAACAAAGTCTGTGGTCAAATGTGTCAGCCTTTCCAATTTGTTTCAGCACATCTTCAGTGGAAGAAGAAGAGGAACTGAAATATTCTGGGTAAGCTGACAGCCACCTGCAAACATGGAGATCTTGGCAAGTGAAAGCATACGTCTAATGTCACTCTTTATAAGAGTGGTGTACTGTACACTAGTATTAAAAAGGATTCTACAGTGGAGCACTTTTGCTGAAAAAGGGAGACACTAGGAATGTTTTACATTTTGAATAGCAGTCTAATGGTGTTTTCCTAATGCCACATATCCTTAAAGTGTAAAACAAGTTTAAAATAAATTAGGGTGTTTAAGCAGTGCACTGCCCCAAAGTCAAAATGAAACCTGTTCCACTGAGGAGAACCATTTAACCATGAAAAGAACCATTCATGCATTCAGATGGTTCTTTGAGTTGATAATCATAATCTTTACTAGGAAACCCCCTTTTAAGGGTGTAAGAATAAACGATTAAAAAAAACATGTTTACAGCAGAGTTATCTTTTTAAACTGGGACCTCAAAAGTTTTACAATTCTTCCACATACCAGTTTTCTAAAGAACAATATGTATATTTAATAAACTCTTAGTGTGTGACATGCACAATAGCAGCTCGGAAATCAATGTAAACAACTATTACAAATATATAAGCAAGTATATAAGCAAATTGATTTATGGAGTGTGATTTAAGTAAAATAAGTAACTGACCAACCACCTAATTAGTTAAATATAAACGAAATGACTGCACATTCAGATCAAAGAGAAACCCAACGGGTTGACCTCTGAGCTTCAGATATACCGTAGTGTAAAGGCCTGTGCGGATGCACAGAGGATGTGTGTTTGAAGTTCTCAAGGGTGGGGCCGTCACAGTAACACATTTCCAGCCCTCAATTGGTGTAAGGGCATGTATACAAAAATTAAAGTACACTATACAGCATGACTATTTTGTTCATTAACAGTTAGTATATCTGTTAGTATAACAGTAGTAAATCTTAGCATTAGGCTAACTTGGCATAGGCCTTATCTTTAGTTATTCCACTCCATGCACAGTGTCACTGTAATTCAAACATCAGCAGGTAGAATGAGGCTAATGTGCACCATTTCCCAACTCATTAAGTACAAGCCATCACACCATACCATTTCACAGACAAAACTCTTGTTCTTGTGTTTCTGGTTCATCCGCAGGCTGGGAAAGTTTACTGGTATTATCATGTTACACTTCCCTTTCACACCATCCCCGCCCATCTTTGAGCAAAAACGCTGCGCGATCTCAGGCCCACCCTGAAAAACACTGGGGTAGGAAACTAAAATGAACTTTTGATTCATTTTAGAGTAATTTTGAGTAAAAAAATCATACAAATCACTGTGCTTGTTTTATTCCTTGAAGGTAAAATACCTGCCAGTGCAGTAAGATAACTGCACTTTATAAGATCACATTACAGTAAATGTGTCTAGAAACAGATTAAATGATCTCTCAATGTTCTTAAACCAGCCTCGTAATGATGAATGTTATATGTATTGCCTATATGTTTTGCAGTGTACCTGGGAAAACAAGGCGTGATGCGGTCCAGTGGGTGAGTTAACAATGTGTGAGATTTTTAGTGCATGGTCTATGACTTTATCACACACTGTGCAGCTAAATGACAGGGTCCTTGTTGTGTGTAATCATCTGTCTCAGTTTAGAACATAACAAATGACAAAAACTCCCAGGAACCGAGTAAAAACACAGAGTCCTCTGAACGGCTGCACCACACTAAGCTCTTAAAGTGTGAATGCATCGTCTGACCTCACAACAGCTCTGTATTTGTTTGCCTATGGACACCTCTGCAGGGGTTCTGTGGATCCGTCCTGCACAGCTCTGATAGTTGGGGCTGTGTTTGTTCAGGGATGGATGAACATCAAGACAGTGTGTGATAGGCCATTACTCATTCATCTCCTGTATGCTGGCCGTGCCGAACCCGACTGACAGGTTTGGAGGGCAGGCTGTTTGTCCGTAGCAGACACCGCAGGTCAGATATAGATGGCGTTTCATACTGTGTCTGGCATGTGGAGCCTGAAGATTTATCTTCAGTAGCCACTCTGCTCAGAGGAAAATCTTACCAGTGAAAAAGAACAAAAACCACAAACTGGGATGCAGTATTGCAGAACGTATATTTCCCAGCTAACAATAAGTGTGTGTGATGTGTGTCAATGTGGTGGTGTTAATATGACGATACTGGGAATGTCCTTTCAGATTAGACGCCTCCTCACGAAGGTGATCTCAAATATTTCCTCTAGAATTCAGACATTCATTGATGCAAACATACAAAGAGGGAACGTTCAGGCTGAGACATGATGTGTTCATTACTGAGTCTTCCAAGAAAAGCTGTTCTATCTGTCACGTTTTTCGAGAGAACAAACGCTCAGCCGGTTCGTGGAAAACTCAACGTATCACAAAGGGTTTGTACAGACCCCGTAAACATATTAGAGCATATGACACCCATTAGAGTGTCTCTGCAGGGGACCAGGCCTTTAAGACATCCAGCCATGCATGTTTCTCCTGCTGCACCTTCATATGATAAAGAGCAGGCCACAACCATCTCACTTCACAAGAGTTTGAAAAAAAGAACACATGCTCATAGGCTCCTTTTGGAACAAGTTCAAAGGGCATGCCATCTGGAAAGAATTAAAAAACTGCCATTTATTTTGCAACCCCGCTGCCCTTTGGAAGTTAATAACTATTTATGGGCAAAGCCTTCAATTGCCCCTCTGATATCCACTTGGCTACTGTCATGAAAGGGATATTGGTAAATGAGATCTTGCCTGACAGGTCTGGGACAAAAACACACGAGGTCTCAGAGCCCGAGGGTACAGACTTTTCAAACGAGCTTCGTCACACTGCTGTCGAATTTTCATTTACAATTTGTAAGCCTCCAGTTTCCTCTTCCTTTCCCGGATGAGCCTCATGTTGAGGTGGCGCAGCTGATTGAGGAAGCCTCGGTTAGGGCAAATGTCCCTGTGCTGCCGAACTGCTCGCGCGGCCTCCATTAACGTCAGATCCTCGCAGATCATCAGAAAAGCCAGGACAAGTGTGGCAGAGCGACTGACACCCATCAAACAGTGGACAAACACCTTTCCTGGAAGTGATTAAAAATATTTCCACAGTGAAGAACAGACGGCTTACAGTCATTGATTTATGAATGGAAGACAAATGCTATTAGCTTTTGTAAAGCACTAATATTCAGTTCAGTTTGATTTACTTTTATGTTGTCACAAAGCAGCTTTACAGATATGATAGTGAATTACATAGTAGTAGATTGTATTTCTACAAGTATATATTATATCTGCTATAATAATTGTGATATTTTTAGTGTGATATTTTAATTTGTCATAATGCTGCATATGAAGGAGCTTCAGTGTGGTCTGTGTGTGACCTGCCTTTATTGGCCAGTGCTGCTCGGATGAACCTCGCTGTTGGGTAGAAGAAAACACTCAAGACAAAGTCAGTGGAATCATCAGCCTCAACCCCATAATAATCTATAGCCATGTCTCTGTAGAAGCGAGGCCCTGTGTTTACATGAGGGGGTCCGCTGGCAGCGTTCACAATGTGGGTGATCCCCATATTATACAGCAACGGTTTATCACGGGCAGCAACCCTGCAGACAAATACAAAGTGTTTTCCAGTGTAAAGTCTATTCTTTTAACAATGCCATTGAATCAGATGGTACTACTGTGCTACTTGCACAGATCTATATTACACCCAAGACTGAATTTTAAATCACTCCTTGCTCTCTATGTTGTGCATTGCATAGGTCATAATAAAACATCAGTTGTTTTCCCAAAAAATTGATTTTTCTTCATATGATGTATTTTTTAAAAGCCTTTTATGAGTGTATCATTCAATGCCGGGTGCTACTAGACGTTTGAAGATTCCCACTGTGTGTGTGAGTGTGTATAAATATATATATTTTTAGCTGTATTTAGTTATAATGTTATGCTGTAGAGCTTTTATTCTATTGGTTTTGCTGCTTCTACTTTCTTCTCTTGTATGGTTCTCTTTATTGCTGTAACAATGCAAATTTCCTTGTGGGACTAATAAAGGATTATCTTATCTTTTCTTATCTTATCTTATCCAGTTATGCCGTTGATATTACTAATTTCCTCAACATGATTTTCAGTGTCGTGTTGGTGTCATGTACAGCCACTTGCCCTCACTCAATTTAATGCTCCTTGTGGCAGCTGTAACATAAAATAACATTTTAATAATGACACTAAAGGCACTTCTGCTGAATCTACTTTTCTGGGGAATATACTAACATCCACAGACAAACCTCCATCAATAAGGACTACCAATATGATGATCAAGGAGCTTCAGATCACTATGAATCACAGTTGTCTAGTTCTCTAATATGTATATATATATATATGGAACATACCATTTACTTACCTACTGGTAAGTATTATTTGCATACCTACTGGATCCAGTGCTTTAATACGTACATAATAGCTATTTGCCACCTTTGTGCTGTCTATGTTTCCCCATTTTAAAGGAATAAGGCCTAATCTCTGTCTGATTAAACTAGGTTTTCTGTGCAGTTCTAAGTAGAGCAACGTGAGTCAACACTGTCGTGCTTCAGCCAAGCACTTTAAGAACGGCAGATAGAGGATTAGGATGAAAATTGCTGGAGTATTTCTTTAAGCTGATCTTGTGCTCGTCTATAGAAACCTGCCTGAAAACCATCCAGCTCACAGCCTTATATGATGTATATTCAGCTGTGTGGTCAACCTGTTTCTCTCGCGTTTGCCTCATGAATAGTCGGCCTGCTGCCTGGTACGTACTCATTGCCAATATATACATTGGGCCACACTTGGTTGACATGTCCAGTGGGGCGCCTGTCAGCCAACAGGAATTCCTCCAGTTCAGCAACGGATGGGGTTTCATAGGCACACAGCTCCTTAAGAGACATCCTGGTGTATAAATATACATACAAAATTGATGTATATGTCATTAAATGTTCACATCTCTTTAATGGTCATGGACACAGAGACTCAGCATGTATGTGTAAAGAAATATATGGGGTTACATTTACAGCACTAAAGCAGTTCTTTTTTATCTGTTCGGTGATGATAACACTATAAGGTTTATTGCACTTTATGGCAGCATGAGTTATTGGCCAAGTAACAGCACAAAACGCATTGCTCTATTGGGCCTGCTGTTGTGTTGCTAACATGCTTGATATTCCACTAAGACACGTTCTCCATCCATCTTTATTTGAGCGGGTGCTATCAGAGCAGTTAAGCCCACCTGAGGCCACAGCTTGTGAAATGTGCCTGTTGCTAAGAGGCTGAGAGTGTGATGACACTGGCCTCTCCACAGCATCAAAGTGAATAGAGGAGCTTTTTCTGGAAAGCTCACCTCACTCAGGATTCATTGAGTGCTGTGGCACATGATCATTTCGGATCGTGTTTACGGCTTATGTGTGTGGAGAGGAGAAAGTTGAGTGTAGTGCCATAGCTGCAAGCTTTTCACACCGGTTAGAGCCTCTCTAAATGTTGGGTTTTTTTTGGAACCTCAAATATTCTCTATACCTCAGTGAACTTACATTTTACTGCATGCGTCCCTTTTCCCTCCCGCTCGGATCGTCTGCTCCTTTCTCCTTGGTTAGGGACGTTGTCGACAGCCAGTCCACAGATATGTCTCTGGAGGCTGTTTCCTTTTTTAAATGGTGTATAATTATAAACCTCCCTGGCTACAAAAGCCCCTTCCAGGTCTTAGTGGGCAGCCTGCTTTTGCTTTTAGAAACCTTGTTGAGACTCTCTCTCTCTCATTCTCGTTCTCTCTCTCTCTCTCTCTCTCTCTCTCTCTCTCTCTCTCATCTTTCTCTCCTCTTCTTCTTTCTTTCTTCTCTCTCTCTCTCTCTCTCTCTCTCTCTCTCTAGTTAGTCATGTTAGTGTTTAGTGTTTTGAGTGTGTGCGTGTGTGTGTGTGTGTGTGAACATTCCTCTGATGGTTGTTTCTTGCTATAAGCAATGTAAGCAGAGTTTCTGAGGGACCCCTAAACCACCAGGGTGCAGGGTGCCACTTAGGGTCTCCAAATGTTTGGAGAGGGCTCTGCCTGGCCTGTGTTACTGGGCAGAGTAATGTAAACTCACAAACACATTCCTCCTATTTCCAGCTGTGCTTCTCACCTGCTGAAGTGTGCTAAGAAAAAGTCCTTAACTAAGAGCACTGCTGTCTGCCAGTGAAATAGGCTTTAAGGCGAATAGTAATTACAGCTTTATGAAGTCAATAAAAGGGAATTAACAGCCCGGGTGCGAAAGCCACATGAACCTGTTTCTGTTCAGGATCATGCTTTTACTGTAATGCAATGCATGAAACGATTCAGCTCACCATGAGATAATCATATGCACTGTAGTTGCCCATAATTTGTTTCTTATTAGAGTTCTTGTCCTGTGCAGCCGCTCTGTATGTATAGACTAGTATATCAAAGCAGTAATTATGTGCAGAAAACTCCTAAGAAAAATTTGTTTCACATACACTGATGGCAGTTACTAAGCATTCAGACACTCACTTACTCACCTCAGAGATACGATTTCAGAATCAACCATTCATCATCAGCAGATGCCAGGAAGGCAATTTTGAAATAATTCATAGTTTGTGTATATAAGTGCCATTATTTGCTTATATGTATATTATGTAATTTAGTAAATTATGTTAAATATATTGATATATTTAATATAACTTTGCATCTGCCTGCAGGAGTAGTTTTTTGCTGAATAAAGTAATGCATTGAATGTACTTGATTTAACACTATATGGCCAGAAGTATGTGGACACCTAAGCATCACCATTCACCCCCCACCCCCACCCCCAAATACAACACACTCACACACACACATTTTCGTTTGCTACTTAGACAGCCTCCACTCTTCTGAGAAGACTTTCCACAAGATTTTGGAATGTGTCAAAAGGAATTCGTGCCCATTCAGGCAAAAGAACAATTATGATGACAGGCTTGTAATCAACTACCCAATGCACGCCAAAGGAATGGGTTCAGTAAGGCTGAGGTCAGGACTCTGTACAGACCGCTGGAGTTACTCCATACCAAAGGCTTTATGGACCATGCTGTGTGCACAGAGACACAGTGATGCTGGGATAGGAAAGAGCCTTCCCCAAACTGCTGAAAGCAGACCATTGTTTAAAGTAATTTTTGTATGCTGTAGTATTACCATTACCCTTCACTGGAACTAAAAGTCTAGCCCACACCCTGAAGAACAACCCCAGACCATTATTCCTCCTCCACCAAACTTTACTCTTGGCACTCTGCATTTAAGTAGGTACCATTCTTCTGGCACCCAGATTTGTCCATCAGCCAGATACTAAAACGTGATTCATGTTTTCAGTGCCCCAGAGTCTTTTGGCAGTGTGCTTTAACCACTCCAGCCAATGCTTGGCATTGAGCATAGTTATATTAGGCTCATGTGCCGCTGCTTGGTCAGGGAAACCCATCTCATGAAGCTCTTTCTGCTTCCAGAGGCAGTTTGGAACTCTTTAGTAAGTGATGCAACCAAGGACAGGCAATTTTTACATGCTTCAGCACTTGGCAGCCTCACACCGTAAGAGTGTGAGAGGTGTACCGCTTCGTGGTTGAGCTGTTGTTGCTCTTGCAGGCTTCCATTTCACAATAATAGCACTTACAGTTGACCAGGGTGGATCTAGCAGGGCAGAAATTTCACAAACAGGCCAAAGTGACAAAGTGCTACATTTAAAGTCACTGAGCTCTTAGTATGACCCATTCGAGTCTTGGTCTATAGAGAATGTGTGGCTATGTGCAAAATTGTATACACCTGTTACCAGTGAGCTCAGTATTTAGCAGCGTCTGTACACTTTTGGCCATGCAGTGTAAATACAGTATATGAAGTTTAGGGACCCTAAACATTTCCTCTTTTTCTGAGTAAGATGTTAACCCAACATCTGCAAGAAACAAACTTATGAGATTGACTATGAATTAAAAAAAATTACTATCTATGAATGAAATATAGTTTGCATTCAATAAAGTAATTATATTTTAAAACTAATACAATTACTCAGCCCTCAGCATTACCTGAATCTTAATGTTGTTCAATTACCCACCCACGGAACTCCCAAATTCCTGAGTAAAAAAAGAGATGCATATTATAAAATATTTTTAAAATATTATAAAAGACTAACTAACCAAGACACAATAAATATCGACAAATCCTAAAAGTTATGTCCCATAGTGAAAGAAGAAACTGAAGGAGGCTGGACATTACAAAGTGATCCAAAAACATACATTAAAATTAAAACAAGTCTTGGACTACTTCATAAGATACTCTATAACATTTTGAAATGGCCTTTACCAACCTCACTCTCCAGAATACTGAATAGTATTGCAAATCTGTAATTAAATCTTAAACATGGCATGCATGCAAGACAACCTAGGAATATTTCCGAACAAGAAGTGTTCTGCATCGAAAAGTGGGGGGAAAAATTGAGACTGCTAGCTGGCTACAAGCAATAAAATAACTGAGTCACGTGAAGTGAGATGCAATAATCAGTCCTATCTGTGCTTTCTGTCCCTCTGCAGGTGAGTAAACTTAGTCTGAGTTGATGCCCCTGATGTACGCCAAATCTACACAGTCAGGCAGACAGTTACTGTTTCTTCGTCACGTTTCTCCCTGGTACTGCTACCAAGGTTTAACAGCATCCGGCGCATGGCAAACAACTAATCAGGAAGCAAAGCTGTGCCATAATTGAATGTTCCCTGAAGGAGATGTGTATCTGGGGGATTGGTGTGTGTGCCTTTGGCTTCCTCCGGCTGTGCAGCTGCAGGTCGAGCTGTCAGGACCCCTGCAGGATGGAACAGGCCGGGGGAAATTGGCCTGTATCTGCTGACGACTTACACAGGCTAATAATACTGCATCACTCTCCAGCAACATGGTGGGATAGTGTCAAAAACACACCCACCACTTCTGAATGCGGTCATATTTCAGCACCAACTGAGTGCATGACTCCTTGCTTACAAACCCAGCCTGTGAACTGTACATAAAAAAGCAGTGACACTGATGTTTATGTTTGTATTAACCTACGTTTTCTTCTTTGGGTGAAGATGAACTGTTCTAAAGGGCTCTGCCTTTCAGCAGAATGAAGACAGATCAGTGGAAGAGCCAATATGCAAAACAGCTCCAGCTCAGTCACCTGGTTGCTACCTTAGAGGACAAATTCTGGGCAGATTCTGCTGCCATCTTTTTTAAAGTGTGGCACTGCCCTCTGCTGGACACACTTAGACACACATGAAACAGAGAGCTCTATTTTCTTCAAGCTCTGAAATAATTGGGAGAACTGTTTCAGAACTATTTCTGAATAACCAGCATTACAGCAGATTTGTCCTGGCGAAGATCTCTGAAAACCATATTGATATTTAAACTAAACTCTGTATGCACAATGTGCTTGTTTCAAACATGTACATATATAGGTATACAGTATGTTTGTGTGCATATGTATATGTATATATATATATATATAAATGAATAAGCTACATCAATATGGCTTTCTTTTCCAGTTATGTCTCAGTTAGTCAGTCACTGAGTCTATTAATGCAACACATTTTATTCATATGGAAAGACATACATTATAAAACGTTTCACTTTTTTGAATGATTACCTACAAACATCTGTACCCAAAGTTTATTTAAAAAATGGATGCATGTGCTCCAGCTGTTTTGCACTGTGTATACATAAATGTTTACTTAGTTGGACATCAAATAAGGCATTAATAATAAAAAATCCCCCTCTAAAGCATTTGAACCCACATTCAGACTCTGCATCACAGGTTGGCACTTCACAGCCTGAGCTGAATTCATGGCTTTGTATGCAAATACCTACTTAACTGGGTATTCATTTCTGCTACAAGACTCCAGCACACTGTGGCTTCACAGTGTGTCATCAGACTGGGGATTAAAGTCCTCGGGGGAGCGGATCATAAAACCCCATTAGGGCACATATTTCTCCTGGGGATTACTGTAGGCCTGGTGATACAGCCCCAATTGGAGTCCCTGTCTACAACAAGAAGAGTTAATTTCATTATCGACCCTGCTTGAAACCATATTCTTTCTCACAAGGATCATTTTCGCCAAACAGCGTGATTCCCACAAGAGAGGACGAGTCTGTCCGCCGACTGTATTGCCTTCTCAGCTGAATTCAAATGGACTATTAATGCACTGCTATTATGTAACCAAGTGCTTCACCTGGAGGATTACATGCATACAAAACATCTGCTCAATAATTTGTAGTTTAATCTTAAATACAAATGTGCATTATTACACAGAGGCACCTGGCCTGCATGCCTCACAAGGAGATTTATTTTTTGCCAAAAAGTAATTCAGACATTGTAAACAATGTCTATTATGTTGGTTTGTAATTTTAATAAAGAGACAGTTTTTGTACACAGACAATTGAATGCAGTTAGAGTTCAGCAAGTTTTGTTTGCAACTCCTAAGCTTCACACAATTAGACCCCATTATTTAGGTGCTATAACTTGAACATATAGAAATGAATCACCCAGTCCTGGTCCACCGGTGTTACTGAGACACCACTAAATTACTGGATCACTATTTTGTTCAGCTGACTGTCAAAGAAATAAAAAAATGATCAAAACGAGTTAAAATAGTCTGTCACTTAAAAGAAATTGGATTAATCCTATTAGACAATTTAATTAGACACCTTAATTATTAATTAGATGGGGTGGGGAAAAAGGGGAAAAAACCAAAGGGGTCAAAGACCAGTCATAATGACTTCTCTAACAGAATGTTTCATACATAAGCTTCTACAGTGTATTCATAAGCAGTGATAAAGGTAAAATTAACATATATCGTGTGGAGATGAGGATCTGTCTATGTAAGGACTTTATATTCACTTTATATTCAGTTGAAATTTAATGCAATAGCACTGGTTTCCATGTGAGAAAATCTACCCGCTTTAAACGTCTCACCTAGCAGCTTTTTCCCTGTTTCTGTTGAAACCTGCAGTTCAGCTGATTAACCCTGCCTCTTCCTCTGAGCAAAAAGTAAAACCAGCTGCTGTTCACAGAAAGGCCTAATTAGCCTCTGCATTTTATGCTGTTAAGTAGAGAAACATCCGACCCTGTTCTGCAGTCTGTAGACCACAGGTAATGAGTTCTGATCCTGGAGGGCTGCTGTCCAGCACAGTTTGGTAATTTCCCTGCTCAAAAACACCTGGATCAACTAATCTGCTCATAGCAGGTGTACCAGGTGTATGTTTGAGCAGGAAAATCCCCAAACTCCACTAGACTCCAGCCCTCTAGAACCAGAACTGAACATCTCTGCTGCCTATTTACACTCTTAACTCCCTCTGCACATCTTCAAATATAATCAGTTTCAAACTTCTACTCCACTGGAAGCACTTTCCAAATGAAAAGCAAATGGATAAAATGAACTTATAAATATACATCTATCACATCTAATTTAAAATGCGCATTTTAATAGACCTATCTTCTTCAACAAAGGACAATAAACCCCTATAAACAGTGTAAACAGTGACTAGTGTCTCGTCACAGCGCCGGACTGGAGTGTTCGCGACAGCACTGTGCTGTCAGAGAATTGGACACAGCATTCGTTTTCTCTGCAGCTGCGTGTCCAGCTCAAGAAGGAGGGACAGAAAGTTCCTGTTAGGATAAATAGCTCTCCTCTGTATGACCTTCTGGATGGCACTGCGGAGAGGGAGGCGGTGATGTAACATGAGGTAGGCCAGGACTAGAGTGGACGAGCGACTCACTCCCATAATGCAGTGCACAAGCACTTTTCCTGTGGGTAAAATAAACACATACAAATCAGTAAACAGTAACACAAAACTGTTGTTTTCACAATAAATTAGGACAGCATATGAT
>JBBPCY010000150.1:20069529-20092809 GCA_037974405.1 Brachyalestes nurse
GTAAGAAAACAATTAATATTTCTAATGTCAGGGGGTAAGGAGTTCCAAAGCTTCGGGGCAGCACAGCAAAATGCTCTATATATATGCTTAATACACATATTTTTATTACATATATACATATACATATTATATAAACTGTACATGTATAATTTTGAGCGTCACCATTGGTTTAAACTGCGCCTGCGCAGAACATCATCATCTCCGCGCATGCACGCGCTCTCCGCACGCGCCCGGGTCTCAGAAAGAGAGAGAGAGAGAGCGAGTGAGAGACTTGGCCAGAGGAACCGAGGAGCCAGCTCTGTGGACTCTTAAACCACAATAATAATAATTAATCCGATTATTTTCTGCTGCCTACCGAGCACAAGGAACGGCCTTGGTTTTAATTGTAGTTTTTTCTTTTCCTTTCTTTCCTGGCCGTAACCCCGGATGCTGGAGGGTTTTTTTCCCTGGGAGTTTGGCTAACGCTGTGTTTTTGTTTTATTAATTTTTTTGGAGTATAGCAAGCTAGCCACACATCGACTTAACCGGCACTCGTAGATCTTTCCCGCCGTGACAGCGTGCTTTAAAAGTGGATATTTACGTGTACGGATTGTGTTTTTATTCCCAAAGCCGACGACATAAACCAGAAGATCCAAGAGGAGCCGCTACCCGAGGAAGAAAGAGAGGGCTAATCTGCATCTCTCCTCCTCTCGGCAGTTATGGACCTAGTTGTGGACGATTTCCCTCCCAGGTTATGGACACATTGATAGATAAAGACTATAAAAATGATCTACAAAGCTTGTCATTTGTCTCACGCTGATAGTTTTGGAGAGTAATTTGTGCTAACACGTTTAAAATTAGATGTGTGGCGAGTTAGCTAGAAGGCTGTGACCCAGAGCTAGCTAGTTAGCCAACTTTAGTTTGAGTTTTGAGTTCGTTTTATTACAATTTTGACGGTACATTTCAAAGATTTCAAAGATGTCGTTTTTCAATTTGCGGAAAATATTCAAGCTGGGCTCCGAGAAGAAGAAAAAACAGTACGAGCACGTCCACAGAGACGTGAATCCAGAGGAGGAGTGGGAGATAGTAGGGGAGCTGGGAGATGGAGCCTTTGGAAAGGTGTACAAGGTAAAGATTTAAATGTTTAGAGGTGTAAATATGTATGTATTGTATATATAGAAATGTTTCCCCTTGTTTTATTCGAAACGTATCGCTTGATAATTCCACATAAACTCTATTTCCTCTATTCTGGGCTGCTGTGTGTTGACAAGTTGTCAGTCGCACACGCCCAGTTTTTCAAGACGTCCTTACACTATATGGACAAAACTATTCGCCTGACCATTACACTAAGTGACTTTAATGACATTGCGTGCAAATACATATACTTTAATCTGGAGTTGTCCCCTTTGCTGCTATAACAGTTTCCACTCTTCTTGGAAGGATATCCACGAGATTTTGGAGTTTCTGTGGGAATTTGTGCCCATTCATTCTGTAGGGCATGCATGAGATCAGGCACTGATACTGGATGAGAAGGCCTGGCTTGCAGTCCTTATTCCAGTTCATCCTAAAGATGTTGGGTGGGGTTAAGGTCAGGACTCTGTGTGGGCTAGTCAAGTTCTTCCGTACCAAACTCATCCAACCATGTCTCTAAGGACCTTGCTTTGTGCACTGAGGCACAGTCATTCTGGAATAGAAAAGGGCCTTCCCTAAACTCTGTCCACAAAGCATGGCGTTGTCCAAAATGTCTTGGTATGCTGAAGCATTAAGATTACCCTTCACTGGAAGTAAGGGGTCTAGCCCAAAACCCTGAAAAACACGTGTGCCCCAATACATTTGTCCACATAGTGTATACAAAAACAGCAGTCTTTTTTTCTTCAAAACATATTGCTTGGCCATTCCACATAACCTCTATTTCCTCTATTTAGGCTGCTGTGTGTTGACAAGTTGTCAGTCTTACACACCCAGTTTTTCATGCCGTGCTTATCTGTGTCCTTGCCTGCCACACTTTCTGGTTTTGTCCACAATTTTGAGGACAGGAGCATTTTTATATTTTGTTCTTATGTAAACCCCTAATAATAGGGTAATTAGCTGATCCAGTGTAACATTACTGTAGCAGGCTAACCCTCATATACACTGGTAGGGAAATACATAAAGGGCTATAGTCAATGTATTTGATATATGATACTCCACGTAGATGAAGTCATGTGACAACAGTGATACGAAACCCCTACTTTGGGATGTTTTACACTTCCTGAAGATTATGTAGTTAGACTTTGACATTTGCCAATTAGAGCTGAAACTGATAAGGCTTTTAAACTCTATGGTTGTGAGGGCCAATGTTGGGATGGATCTGTCCTCTATCGCATAGTCTAAATGCTTTGTTACTGCTCCCTGTTGTGGAATGTATTGTGCAGTAACCATGAGCTTGACTGGGTGTTTCCATGATGCCACCCATTTCATTTTTAACACACAAATAACAGTAAATCTAGTCTTTTCGTCTCCATGGAGTTTGTCAGGCAGCTAAGTGTTAGCTATTGCCTTAATTTACCCTACAGGAAAGGGCTGATGATTCATTAGGGTTCATATCAGAGGCCCATTGTTATAGGGTTTTCCTGAGAAATACTTCTCCATAACATAAAAACCTACAAAAGGAGTCTTAACAGAAGATTTAGCTTTTAGAAAGTTCTGCAAATTATTGATGATATGAATTACCATTTGTAGCATTTCTGACACCTGCCTTACTTTAAGATAACGTAATGTCATCTTAAGGTTTTAGAATGGAAAGTCGAGCATGTGTCCCCTCCCATTCACTGTAAACTAGAGAAGCTAGTGCTAGCATGATTTCATTTCTGACCTAGTAGTAGATATTTTAAAGTTTTGACACTCCCTCAAGTCAAACACTATGTGTTAAATCATCTGAAAAGCTTGGGTGTTGTCCAATTGTTGATAAAAGGTTTGTGTATAACTAGGGTAGTTATAAATATTGATTGATTGACAGTGACCTCTAACCAGCCTAAGCATCATGGTACTTTCTTCCTCTAACCAGTAGCCTTGAAGGGTGTGAATGGTGTGAAAAGTGTTTTTGCCTTTAATGAGGGGGAACGGAAAAGTGCTGTGTGTCTGGCGAAACTTTTAAAATGAGCTGCTGCTTTCAGTTGTGCAAAAGCTGCATCCGTTTCCTCACTGATTACAGCAAGGACAGGCGTTGGCTAATACAAAGGGACTCTGAGTGAGTGAGTGTATATATGTGACGTAAAGCTTTGTGTAAATAGAAAGTCTGACCCATGCACACACACTTCACCCATTCCTTTCTCTGTCCAGTCTTCTGTGTTTTCGTATCCATAAACATTGCTCCTGAATCTCTTCCCGAAATAGCACTGGCACACCCAGCTGTGACTGAGGAGTGCAGAATGAAATGATGTCACTCATCCCACTAGTGACTTAAAATAGATATTCACTAACACATCTGGCTTACAGTGCCTGCGAAGGAATTGGAGATTCACTGTTATTTAACACAGAGTGTTGGTCCAGTGCAGTGGGTTTACTAATGTGTTCTCAAACTGTTCTCGGCACGCCTCCCAATGAGGCAACCCCTCTTGTTTCCCCTTTTTTTTCTTTCTGCCTTTTTTTTTTTTAACGCAAATGTTTGAAAAAACACACACAGACAAATGCTATTTTAAGCCTGTAGCAGAAATTGAGCTGCAAATTCAGACCACTGAAGGGGACATCTTGTTTGTTGCGTTCTACTGTTACTGTCTAAAAGTTCTGTAACGCTTAAATCGGCCATTTTAATGAAATACATTCATCCAAAGCATTTTGTCACAACACACTTTTCAGAGTATCTCTTATGATGGCCGTGTTGGTCTCATGACCTTTACATAGAAGACTCCAGTTGTATGTTACTACAGTTGATGTGTGAAGCCGGGAGGTGGTGGCTGTGGATTTAAGTAGGTCAAAGGGAGTACACTCACAATAAGATTGTATGACCAGATATGCTATAACAATGTTTTAAGGAGTAGTAGTCTTTGCTTTAAATTCATAGGGTCCTGTGCAGTTGTGACATCAATAAATTATATATGCTATGCTGTTTTTACCTTCTGTATGCATTTTTATAGTGATTTTGGTTATTTTCTTTTCTGCTTGTTTGTCACAGGCTCAGAATAAGCAAACAGGTATCCTGGCTGCTGCGAAAGTGATCGATACTAAAACGGAGGAAGAGCTGGAAGATTACATGGTAGAGATCGACATCCTAGCCTCTTGTGATCATCAGTACATAGTCAAACTGCTTGATGCCTTCTACTATGACAGCAAACTATGGGTAAGGAACCCTTAACTGTAGTTATTTGTCTGTGTTCGAGTGGTTTTGCTCAAGCTGTATATAAATACACACGGGCCTCAGGGGGTGGCGGACGAATGAGCTGCTTGTGCTACAAAGTCACAGAATAGGTGTCGCCTGCACATCAGCAATAGCTCCAGTCTCTCTTGATATTCTGCTGTTTTCCCCTTTAAGGGCTTATCTGCTCTTGCAGTTGTAAAAGTGCTTTATTTCTCTCTCTAATTCAGTTTTAATATGCAAGATGGTGTATACACCTTCTTCAGTGGATCATTTTCATTCTCCCACAGAACTCATAAAACATATAGGGCCAAGTGGTTTCATATGACCCCCTGCTTTTGTGGTTGTCAGGATAATGGTCGATTACAAATGACCAGAGAAAGTAGTCATGCATATTTTATGGACAGGTCCAGCCTGCTCCTGGAGGCTCATCAAATGAGATTATGCACGGCTCCCACCAACTTTGTCATGTTTGCTTAAAAGTGGGGGAGCATATCAAGTCACTCAGCTGTAAAAGCTCTAAATGGACTGAGAGATGATTCCCGTAGCGTACAGGGACAGCATTCTAAAATATTAATACAACCATGAGCAAAAATCCGTGCTCCATTCGGTTGTTGGTTACTTGATGATGGCTGAATGGGTGAAGCGTCAAGGAAGAAAAACCATTTAACTGCTAATGTGGTTATAGATGGTCTACTAGTAATCAGGCCTTGTAATTTACTCTTTAATGTGCAGAATTTGTCTTATATTGATTGTGCTGATATTGTTTGGTACTTTCAAAAACCCATTCATGTCTCTAATGCTCGGATGTTCGAGCATTAATTGTGAATTCTGCATATGGACAAAATATGAGTCTTTTGATTATACTGAGACATTGTGATTGCAATATCTTTCAATAGACTCATATGATCACTTTTCTCTAATGGTTTGAAGTGTTGGATTACAAGAATGCCTCAAGTGATCAAAACACC
The DNA here is from genome assembly GCA_037974405.1 of Brachyalestes nurse. Classification (NCBI taxonomy): domain Eukaryota; kingdom Metazoa; phylum Chordata; class Actinopteri; order Characiformes; family Alestidae; genus Brachyalestes; species Brachyalestes nurse. Next base: position 20,074,813 of record JBBPCY010000150.1, read on the forward strand.
CAGCAGCTTTGTGACTGGACACCCTGTCAGACACAGTGATTGGTTAGAGGCTCATTTGCATATTGCAGTTTTCTGCAATATCAGATTTGTAGAAACCGATATTATGAAAATGTTTAGCAGACGAAATATTGTGCAGCCCAACCTTTTAACATTTCTGTCAAATCCTGACTGCCGTTTCTCTTAATGGTGCATAATTGCATTGTAGCTGTTTGAGAGGTCTTTTTATATTAAATCATAAGCTTTTATTGGATTTTGTATTGACTTTTAGATTGAATTTATGCTGGAATTTGATGAGTTTATTGGCTATTACATGTCAGGAATTTAATCACATCTAGAAGTCAACAGCTTTTCTGTAACCTGATACCCTCTGATTGTTACCACACAAATTTTGCAAAAGCCTTGGTGTTTGTTTTGTTGCTCTTAGGTGAATTGTGAAATACACAACATTTTTTTTACTGACAAGATTCAATTCAAGAGTCTTTATTTGTCACATGCATAGTTATACAAGTACAATATGCAGTGAAATGTACCCTGAACCGCACTTTTTATGACTGTGCCATGATTATTAAAAAAAGTACAATTTTAAATTAAACACAGAACTGAATATTTCTAAAACACAAACAAAATGTTACAAAATAAGTACAAGTATAGTAGAAATAAATATAAAAGTAAGTACAATTTTAAACTGACATGACAAGTGAATGATGAATCAGATTAAACTCTCTCTCTCTCTCTCCCCCTCTCCCCCTCTCCCTCCCTCTCCCCCTCTCCCCCTCTCTCTCTCCCCACCCATCTCTGTGTTTAGATCCTTATTGAGTTTTGTGCAGGAGGTGCAGTAGACGCTGTTATGTTGGGTAAGTTTGACTTTTTCTTTATAGTAGGAAAAAGATGCATAAAGAAGAGTTGAATCATTTAAACACTACACACAAATAACTGGTATGCCATTAAACTGAGCCTCACTGCCTCACTGTTGGTTATGCTCAGTTTGACACTGGAGAGGTCTAAGCATATAATTATCGAAGCTCCAGTTTCAAGGAGTGGTTTGTGCCTTTTTAAGCAATTCAGCCTTTTCTGCTGTGTTATTTGGATGTGTTTCTGGAACCCTCCTACGCAGTTTTTTTCCAGTAAATTGCCAATACAGATTGTTCCTCAGGCAGCTCAGTAGCATCACAATCATCATCAACAACAAGAGCACTTTAATTGAATCTTATACATTCTTCTAATGAGTTAATGTGCTGCGTCTGCGGTTGCACTCGCATGGTTCCCTTTCGAACAGCTTTTAGATGCAGACGTGAAGCAACAGTGTGTTGATATTAGAATGGTTAACCACCATAGAACAGTGCTTTATTATTAGATGATGCGTATCTTCACTCCCACTTTTCACCTAAAACCGAAGTGCCTGTAGGAGGTGCAGTTCGTGAGGAGGTGTAGTCCTTTTGGATTTGATTTTGTTTGAGCAGTAGAGTTGACTCACTGTTTGTGCTAGTATGACTCCTTCTCCCTTCTGTCTCTTTAATGTAGGCCTCACTTCCCCCTTATCAGGGGCCCAGTCACAGGTCTCACTCTCAAGGGTGTGCTGTTATCAGCCTGCCAAGGGCATATTAAAAAAGGGGCTGTAAAGCTAATGAGAGAATCAGTTTTTCATTCTAACTTGTTTTCTTATGAGTCGTTCAGATTTTTTTGTGTTTGAGAGGAAAATGGAACTAGTTTTTAATGTAGAGGAAAATATTCTTAGTTCACCTAACAACTTGCCTTCTAGGGAAGTTCAGGTAAAAGCTGTTGCTTGGAAAACAGAAGTAAGCACAGGGCCTGAGAAATTACAAGACCTGAACTAGAAAACACAAGGGGAATGGAGGGGATGTATAATATGATATATGACTCTTTACAATGACCTGCACCTGCTGACAGTGTATGTATGTATGTATGTATGTGTGTGTGTGTGTGTATATTCAGAGCTGGAGCGACCGCTGACAGAGCCACAGATCCGGGTGGTGTGTAAACAGACCTTGGAGGCACTGGCTTATCTCCACGAGAATAAGATCATCCACAGAGATCTGAAAGCTGGAAATATTCTTCTTACCGCCGATGGTGACGTCAAGCTGGGTGAGCGCCCGCACCAGATGTGTTCACTTATTCTGCTTATTAAATTGCTACTGAGCGTATGGTGTTCATTTACATATATAACGTGATAGCACTAAGGCAAAGTTGAGATAATATTCCCTGACCTGTTTAGAGATTTAAAACCTCAGGAAAAATAAAGTTTGTTTTTTAAGTCGTGTTGGCTGTGGCTTTCCTACCATCAGACATATGTCTTTAATCTGGATCAATTGCTCCACTCAGCTGACTTTGGAGTGTCTGCAAAGAACACAAAGACCCTACAGAGAAGAGACTCTTTCATCGGAACTCCTTACTGGTTAGTCATCCGGCCCATTTTTCTGTTCTAGAAATGTAAGATTTTTAGGTTGTTTGTTACGATTAAAGATTTTGTGTGTGTGTGTGTATATACACATACACACACCCCCTGTGTAATTCTTACAAATCATATATATGAGCAGAAGCTTTCAGATTGCTAGGAAAGCTGAGTCATCTAGCAGCTTATGTTGTTTTTACAGCCAAGGTTTCACTTTTTGTGAGTGAAGAGAGCATCCCAGAGTGTATTTTGTATCATTCCCAAAAGAATGATTCAAAATACTTTTTTAGAAGTGGCAAAACTTGCTCCTTCGATTGTGCAAGTTTTTCTGCTTGGCTGATACACTGTGACAAAGTGTAACATTTCTGTGATTAATAAGTTTTATGAGTTTTCATTTTTTGCCAGTGAAAAATGTTGTAGTGTATTTTTTTTTTTACATGAAATGAGACTTGGACTGCGTATGTGCACACGTGCATCCCAGTAAAACAGTTTTAAGGGCTACAAACCCCAGAAGTCACTGGTAAAGGAACATGCCAATAATTCTGCATTTTGTGTGAAAGGGGTTTATGATATATGGATCCAGGTCACAACCTGTCTGTCAAAATATTCCACTATGCATAAAGCATAAAAATGTGGGTGATAGTGGCCTAGTGGGTAAAACACTTGCCTGTGAACCCGATGACCAAAAAAGTTGCAGTTTCAAACCTCTACTTTCTACCATTGTGTCCTTGAGCAAGACACTTAACCCTCAGTTGCTCCAGGATGACTGTCCCTGTAACCAATGACTGTATGTTGCTCTGGATGAGGGCGCCTGCCAAATGCCATAAATGTAAAAAATGAGCTCTTGGTAAACTGTGTAAAAGCTTCCTAGCAAATAAGATGCAACTGTTAATTAAACATAACTGTTGATTAAACTTAGATACAGGTCTTCTAGCAAGCTATAAAAAATCCACAGATTAAAGTGATTAAAATTACCCTTTCCTTTCTATGTTTTAACTTTAATTTTCACTTTTATATTTGTAATTTGGCCCTATGCTTCATTAATTTACCCATGTAAGGATATGAATGCCATAGGGCTCATACTAAATATGTGATTAAATTATTTGATTGAAAATAATTGATTATTGTAAGCAGTTTTCTAATCTTTCGGTCCCCTCATGTCTGCAGGATGGCTCCTGAAGTGGTGATGTGTGAGACATCGAAGGACAGGCCATATGACTACAAAGCGGACATCTGGTCCCTAGGGATCACACTGATCGAGGTGGCACAGATTGAGCCGCCCAATCATGAGATGAACCCTATGAGAGTCCTGCTCAAAATAGCCAAGTCTGAGCCCCCTACACTCATGCAGCCCTCGCGATGGTAAAGGCTGAATCATAATATTTAGTTGAATTGTTTTTTGAGTTATCTGGACAGTTTGGGGTTGATTTAATGAAAACATTTTTTATGTTTTGAAATAGAAGATCTCAATTTATATCAAAACAAGGATGTGTCCAGGCTGCAGTCTGTTCAAATGAGTAATGATGAATCAGATTAGCAGTTGCCCACCCAGAGCGTTGCCTCATGGGTAGCCTTGAAAATGCACAGAATTTCATCACTCAGTTGTTGTGTTTTGAAATCTGAGTCATTGCTTCTCTGTAAAGCCAATTTTTGGTAGGGCTTGTGTGTTTAGATTCTTCGCTGTTTTGTACAGGTCTCCAGAGTTCAGTGATTTTCTGAAGAAAGCGCTGGATAAGAATGTTGATCAAAGATGGAGCACAACACAGCTCCTGCAGGTGATTATTCCATAAAAAACTGACTCTTTAAAAATAAAAAAAACACTTGGATGTTGTCTTATTGTGCATTGATTCATCTTTTTTGTCTTTTAGCATCCATTTGTTTCAAGTGTAACTGATAACAAGCCTCTGCGTGACCTGATTGCCGAGGCCAAAGCAGAAGTGTTTGAAGAGATTGAGGAAAGCAAAGAAGAGGAGGAGGAAGAGGAGGCAGACTCACAGGTGGTATGTCAAGTGCTATGTGCATGCAATGCAATCACAAAAAGCTGTAATAAGCATGAACTGATTTATGTTTCTATAATTAATGTATATTGTGTATTCCTTGACTTAAGAAACCTTAGAGTACACACTTAAATATAGAACACCATCTGTGGGATTTGTTGTGTTTGGTGTGGGTGCAGTGTAATTGTATTTCTTTCTTTTGTTGTTGCTCTGGTGGGCCACCAAGTGTTACTAACAGAAACACTGACGGTTTACCATTGACCATTTTGACATATGTGTCTGATTGTCCACACAGGATGTTCGAGGACACAAACGTGCGCTGTCGGAAACAAGTGTTGGTAGCTTAGAGGATGACAAGCTTTCTCAGAATGTCTCTATGCCGGAATCTATCTCTGAAGGAACTGAGCCAGAGGGAGAATCCAGCACAGTTGAGGACAGTAAAAGGATTTCCAGTCTGGACTCCAGAGAGGCGGACCATAGTGGTAAAAAAGAGATTAACAAGCTAGACACTGAAATAGACCTCAATTCTGAAGACACAAATGCTAAAAACAGCATGTCAAAGAGTGAAGAAATCCAGACTCCAGAAACCACTGCTGAGGAGCAGATTCCTAAAGAACCAAACAACACAGAGTCCCAGGAGACTGCTGTCCAGAAGATTGTGACTGTCAGTGAGGAGACGGGAGAGGAGGAGAAAGAGGTTATTGGAGAGAAACTTGCAGAGAACCACGAGGAGGAAAATAAAAATGATGTACAAACAAGTGAGCAAGAGAGGAAGATGGAAGAGGAGGAGCCTACTGCTGCCACAGAGGCAGAAAAGGAAAGTACTGAATCTCTGCAGAAACCTCAACAAGAAGCCAAAGATGACCGTGTTCCTGAAGTAGCTATTATTGAATCGAATGAGACTAATGAACATGTCACTGAGAAGACAGAGGACTTAGTGGAGACAGAAGAAGAGATAGAAAAGAAAGAGGAAGATGGACAGCTAGAGAAGAAGGAAGAGACCTCTGCTGACATGCTTATAGAGGAGGAGAAAAAAGAAGAGGTAGCAGAAAAGGAGGAGGATGGTAAGCCTAAGCCAGAAGTTCTACAGGATCAGCCTAAAGGTGAAGCAGAGCCTGAGAAGTCAAATTTAGATAAAGACCAAACTTTAGCAGATACAGTTCTAGAAGAAAATCCCACTGAAACAGAGAAAGGAGTGAATGAAGGTGAGGAGACCTCTGTGGATGGAACAGCTGTCAGTATTGTGAATGGAGAAAACGAAGAATCAAAAGAGCCTGAGAAATCAGTAGAGGAGCAATTGCCATCCTCTAAGGCAGCACCGGAGGGTGAAGTGAATCAAAATACAGCTGCTACAGTTAAGCCTGATGTTGAGAAGGATTCTGATTCAGGAAGTAGCTCTGCTGCTGATACCAATAGCATCGACATAAATCTTTCAATCTCCAGCTTCCTATCGAAAAGCAAAGACGGATCAGTCTCTTTACAGGTTATTTTTTAGATTTTGTGTTGTTTAATGGGTTAAAATGTGCTGATCATATGATTACATGATATTTAGAAATGTTAATCTATCATCACAGGACACGAGACGTCAGAAGAAGACACTGAAAAAGACTCGCAAGTTCTTGGTTGATGGGGTGGAAGTAAGCGTCACTACTTCAAAGATAATTACTGACAATGACACAAAGAGTGAAGAACTAAGGTTTTTGAGGTAACATGCTATTATTATTCCGCTTCTGATGATGTGATGCTATCTAGGGTCTATTCATTTTTTATCTGAAGGTCTCTGTTTTCTTTTTTTCTAGATGATTTTTCTAAGCATGAATAGTTGGCTTTGACACTACAAGAAATTGAATTATTGAAAGAAAAAAAGCTAATTGTGGCCCACTTTTCTGTCTCTGTGCTATGGTACATGTTAAGCAAAATTAAGTGTGTTCCTGTTATAGGCGCCAGGAGCTGCGTGAACTGAGGCTGCTACAGAAGGAGGAGCAGAGAGCCCATCAACAGCTCACCAATAAGCTGCAACAGCAGAAAGAACAACTGTACCGGCGCTTTGAGCAGGAGATGACAGTTAGTGCCATCGTGTTCTCAGAATTTCTTATGAAAATCAAACTGAAGGGCCACAGTTTAGGGCTTATTTTTGAAAATTAGCAGAAGAACTGGTTGCTTGAGGTTTATTAAATCACCCAAAACAATCAAATGTGCAGTGCTGTAGCCATCAAATTTTATTGATGGAATTTTATAGAGATTCATTTAAACTGTAATTTATGACTTGCAGGCTATATATTTTTTCTCCTCATATACTTAAACATATCTGTTTGTATTTATTGCTTGTGTTACACATGTCCGGTTACGACAGGGCCGTTCCCTCAGGAGTGAGTTCGTAGAGACTTTCTCTGTGTGGTAGTTGGCAGCTCAGTTTTGGTGTTCAGTCTCACACAGACATGGTTCAGAGATCTCGGGTTACCTGGGGTTCATCAGTGTCGTGCTTCTCTCTCGCTCACTCTCTCTCTCTCCCACTCTATCTCTCTTTCTCCTTTTTCTTCCAGGGTAAGAAGCGTCAGTATGATCAGGAGGTGGAGAACCTCGAAAAGCAGCAAAAACAGACCATAGAGCGCATGGAGCAGGATCATACCAATCGGCTGAGAGACGAGGCTAAAAGAATAAAATCGGAGCAGGACAAGGAGCTCTCAAAGTTCCAGAACATGCTCAAGAATCGCAAGAAAGAGGTAAGGGCAGAGCGCTGTCAGATTTGGACTATTTGTACATCTGTGACAGAGACTTGTTGCCATATTTGTCTGCTTTTGTATGGTGGAGGGGCTGAGCTTTGCAGGGCTAAGAATGGCTGGAGTAATTACTTTTCTCCTGCATTTTGCCTTCCTGTGTGTGTTTTTCCACAAAAGACCATATACGCTTGAAAATGTGATCTCTTCTGCACACTTGCAGCTTTGTTTCAGATCACAGGGTTATTTCTTCTAACAGCATTTGAATCTTTCTCCAAGGTCAGCTTGTAAGCTCCTTCCTTGCGGTCTTGCTTTGTATTCATACTTATAATTCGTTAAGTGCTGGACTAAGTGCTTATTGGCTTTAGCCGACACATTTTGCAATGCACTTTCAGCCTGGCGGAGACATCAAAGCAAGCACTTGGTGCATGTTTCTTCATTCATTACCTTTTAAAGGGGAACTTTTTGTATGTGGAACTGTCATGAATGGGTTTATCTAAAGGGCTTTAATAAGGGCTTTCATTTAATGTTTTTCTGTTATTAGTCATTATACATGATATCACTTTTTAACACTAGCTTTTCTTTATGGTTTATTTTTTGGCTTTGTTTGATTTTTTTTTTTAGCTTGAAGTTGTCAAATGTGTGCAATGCTCAGGGGCTTCTGCTGAGATGAACTGTTTCCATCTGCATGACCCTGCTTATCATTCAGATATGGCATTGTGCTGCACAGCATTTCATATTTTCATATGTCGAATGTCTAATGCATAGCATTTTAATTAAGAACGTTGTATTGCACTATAATTGTTTTTTACTGTTCAGTTGATTTTAATTAGTGTATAAATGTCACTAATGTTGATTGTGTGAATGTGCTCTGGCGTGTGGGACTCTTTACTGTGGTGGAGGGTTTTACTGGCAAGTTGTAGCAAAATCTTTGTATTACTTTTAGTATAAATTCAGCCTCTTATGCCATTTTTAATTTTTTTGTGATCTCTATTACTTGGTGCACACTAAGGCTGGGATATACTTGGTGCCCTGAACGATTTTTAACTTCAACATTCCCTCAACTCACAACAGCAAATCCAGGCATTGTTTTCTCACCATGATGATTTCTCGCAGTGCCACTTGGTGAAATTCTCCAGATTTGTGTGCATGTAGAGCATCAAGTATATCCCGGCCGTCTATTGTAAAACAGAAGTGTCCAACCGTAGGGCTGGTATGGCGAAGCAAGAGCTCACCTAATTAATTGTCTGTTGACTTTGATCAACTCTTAGCAAGTTCTTATTGTTTTTCATGACACTGGGCTGATGCAGAGTCCCTACTGTCACTTAAGTTCAGTCAGTAATGAAAGAAGGCAATAGTAAAAGATTAAGATTACCAATTAATATTATACATCTATCATGCTACATTAGCACCTCTAGCAGAAGCATGAGTGTGCCACCCCCTTTCATGTGTTTAGGGTTAAAACCCCCAGCAACCTCAGTTCTAGAAAAGTGTGCATCGATTTAGAGATTACACTGACGTCTTTATGATGACTGTATTAGTAGATGTAGGGTCTTGGTTCATTACTTTTCCTGCGCTGTTTCTGCTACTTCTGACAGGGCTGATCATGCATACTTGGGTATCTAATCCATTTTTTATTAACAGAATCAATTTCCATGCAAACCTGCCTGTCAAAGCTTCTGAGTTTTCTGGGAGACTTTTATTGAAGCACAAGTATACACAGAATCATCCAAAATTGCTCGGGTCTCTAGCTTTCAGTGGTACTAATCATCGCTCTGGTAAAGTTTAACTTTTAAACCAATCATTGCATGAGATCCTTTCACTAATACAACATGGCAGCTGTGCTCAGTTCTTGACACAGCAAAGCCTCAATTCCCCAACCATCTGCATACTCGTACACTATAGGTCAAACAGGAGATCGGCCAGTCACCCAAACACATGAGAAAAGAGCTTATGAAACGCTTAAAGGAAGACCTAGCTGTTGTACAGCAAGAAGAGGTAAATTCTCACCAACCATCACATGCTCATTTTATACATATACACCAATCAGACAATAAAACCACCTGCCTAATATTGTCAAGGTCCCACTTCTGTCCCTAAAACATCAAAGCAGGGTCTCCACAAGACCTCTGAATGTGTGCTGTGGGTGCTGACTGACATTAAGTAAGTTGAGAGTTGCAGCCTCAATGGATTGGATTAGTTTTCCAACACATCCCACAGACGATCGATTGGACTGAGATCTGGGCAATTTGGAAGCGATGCCAACGGCTTGAACTCTCCTCAAGCCATTACTGCACAAATTTTGCAGTGTGCAGTTTGCACCCTCATGATCGTCAGATGGGGTCGTCATCGCAGTTCTGGTGCTCATGTTCCGATTATGAGCGTTTGGCAGTGTACAGCACTTTATGCTACAGTAACTGTTCTGTTAAATCTGACCACATGGGCTAGTCCTTTGTTGCCTTTGACCCCTTTGCTAATTCAGGGGTTGGTTTAAACTGACCACTGTTCGCTGGAATCACCTGACAATATTTGTTGCTTTGGAAATGCTCTGACCAGGTGGCCAAGCCATAACAATTTGGTCATAGTCATAGGATCCTATTTTTTCTGCTTTCAACACAATTTCTAGAGCTGACTATTCACCTGCTGCATATCCCACCCCTTGAAAGCTGTTATTATAACAATATAATCAGTGTTACTCACTTCACCTGTCAGTAGTTTTTATATTCTGGCTGATTGGTGTATTTTACACAAACAAATGAATTTTACACATTAATTCATGTGCACAGCATACAGAACAGTCTTTATTGCAGCATAATGGAATTCACAATATAGAGCAGAAAAATGCTACAGGCAGTAGTAATTCACTCCATGCCTTGTCCTTTGATTATTTGGTTTTCCGGCTTGTGTTTGAAATGTGGAGTCTCTTCTATAAAGTAATAGGGCTAGAGATTACAGTTTGTGTTCAGGTTATATTGGACAGAACCTCTTTGTCTTCTGTTCTAATTGCTTGAAGCTTTTGGATGTCAGACGAGGCTCAGTGACTAGATGTTAGCAGACTAATTTGTACTTACTGTCTCTTATTACTGTGCCTGCTATTAATGCTTCAAGTCAACAAGCATATTAAGGTCGCTGAATTAATGAAGAATCGTCCTGAAGAGCACTTGCTGACTCGCCTGCTGCTTAACAAAGCCGTTCTGTTGGCCTGGAGGATCTGCGTTTATTGCCTCTCTACTGCATGACAGTTTTACAACCATAACCCAAAATGCCAACTCTGCACCAGAAGCTGGGAGAGAGCGCGAGGACCTGAGTGTGTGTGCGTGTGTGAACTGATGGGAGTATGTGCTTGTGTTGTCCCTGACTCTGGTAGAGTGCGCTGTGTTTTGCTCCGCAGGGTGTGGCCCAGGTTATGATACAGTCTTTTCAGTTGTCTTCATGTGCTCTGTTCAACGCTCAGATGCAGGATGTAAGTTTTCCCTCCTTCTCCCAGTTCCATCCCTTGTTCACATGTGCCTGATTACCTTCACGCATATGCAAGCAGAATGTGGGAAACACATCAGGCCTCTGTAAGGCTTCGTCAGCTTCTTTTATTTGTCTTGCATGTACAAAGATTATTTAATTGTAACCTGCAAGAAAGTGAATCCGTGAAGTCTTTATGAAGGAAAGTAAATTTCTTGTACAAAAAGCGGCAGCATTTGAATTGTTGCGATCTTTAATCACCCTGGTGGATTTATATCCCTTCATGTGTGAGCTGATTAATGGTAAAGAGCAAAAAAAAGTAATAAATGTCGTAATAGTGTTGCATAATGATTAGGATGGCACATGTGAACAAGATGGTGCTCTTCCTTTTTTTTTATTTTTATTTTTTCTGGAGTGCTGTCGCTGTGTTTGTGCTATGGTGCAGTGCCTCTTTTTAAACATACTGTACTGTACTGTGTGCTCTGTAATTTACTCCAGTTGTTCCTGTACATTTCACTCACTGTTTTTATCTGTGTCCCTGTGGACTCTGTGTTGAAAAGCAGAAAAGCTGATGACCGTCTACACTATGTCTACTGTGTCTACACTAGGACATGTGCAGTAGGGTAACTTCTCATGAACATTTCAACAGTAAACGCATACGTATGTTGATGTTTGTGAAGAATTTTAAGTAAATGCTAAAAAATGAATGTAAACGTAAACTGTTTTTCCGGTGTATTATTTTATTACCTGATTATTGGTTATTCATTTTAATGAATAGTGTCATGAGCAGTTTAATTTTGTTCTAATTTCCTTTACACTTTTCACAAATTAGCACCTGATCTTGCTGTAAACTCTCTTTTGTATATAATGTATATACTTTTTGTATATTATGTATTATCTGGGTTTCTCCTGTTCCAACCATCAATCCATATTGGACTGTACCATTATTTCATGAACTGTTTATGTTGTCTTGTTACAAGACATGTTTTTACTGTAAAGTTGTTTGACTTTCCTCTGAGTGCTCTTTCAAGTTGGACTGTAGTCTGTGGTAGTGTTTTTTACCTGTTTTTTTTGTGTGTGGATTGTTCATTTTCTTTGACTGTTTGCTAATAGTTACACAGACCTTATGTGCCCTGTGGTTTTATCCATGAATTAGTAATGCCTCACATTGATATTGAGAGGAACATGCAATAGAGAGATCTATCATTCTTTCTCGCTCACACATTCCTTCCTGCCTCTTTGATTCCTCACCACAGGAGCAGGAGTTTCTGCAGAAGCAGCAGCAGGAGCTGGACGGAGCTCTGAAGAAGATCATCCAGCAGCACAAGCTGGAGATCGCCACCATAGAGCGAGACTGTCTCAACCACAAGCAGCAGCTTATGAGAGGTCAGACACTATTTAAAGTTCTCAGCTGCTGCCGATTACATGTTTTAAATGTGGAATTTACGCAACATTTTGGAAGAAGAAATTGGTGGGAAATTGTGCAGCGATGGAAACTATGTAGTACAATGAACAAATGATTGGGGCTGAAAATGTGTATACTGGATCTTCATAAAGGTGCTGCTGTGTCTGTATCCCTAAAACATTAAATTTGTAACAGGAGAGTTTTGTTAATCTCATCACATTAATATTGTATTGTGCTCAAAGCATAGCAGTTGGTTTTAAACGTTGTAAACACTCTTCTGTGAGAGAAAAGCATTCTTGCACTTTTTCCAGTATAATGCAGATGAAATGTGTGCCATCTGTCAGTCTTGCACTCTATTTAGCTCTTCATAAAGCCCAGCATTAGCCCTCATGGGGTGTGGCACAGATATGAGTTGAAGAGTGATTTCGAGTGATGTCAGTGTTGAGAGTGACTGTTTGGTGTTTGCTTTATGTGACCTAATACTTGCGTCTTCAGTCATGTCTGAACCTGTATGCTGCGTACCTTATTTCTTGGGTGTAACTGCTGCTCTTTGTGTCATTTCTGTGTCTATTTCTTCCCTCCTTCTGTTTTTACTCATGTGTCATATCTCACGTATCCTACCATTGTTTGCAGCCCGTGAGGCAGCAATGTGGGAGTTGGAGGAGCGCCACCTGCAGGAGAAGCACCAGCTGCTAAAGCAGCAGCTGAAAGACCAGTACTTCATGCAGAGGCATCAGCTCCTGAAGCGACACGACAAGGTAATAAATAATTATCTAGCTTCATTAGCAACACTTTGGGGTAGAGAAGACGGTTGAAAGTCAGTATTGTATTGTTTTGTGTGTGTGTGCACACTGATGCATCTATTCAACCATGGCTGATCAACAGGAGATGGAACAGATGCAGGGCTATAATCAGCGTCTGATTGAAGAGATGAAGAACAGGCAGGCCCAGGAAAGAGGCCGTCTACCAAAGATCCAGCGCGGCGAGGCTAAAACTCGCATGGCCATGTTTAAAAAGAGTCTGCGCATCACTGCTACAGGGACCCCAGAGCAGGACAGAGAGAAAATTAAGCAGGTAAAACACAACAGACAGAAAGATGGCATTCAAAGAAATTTTAAACTAAAAAAACATAGTTTTTTGTCTGAAGTTTGCTTCTCTCCCACTGTCGTGGAGGATCATTGCTAGTGTACCTAATGTGTAGCAGAAGTTTATAGCCATTTTTGATGTCATGCAGAAACCATGTCTAAATGATTACAATGTTAAATGGTCTTAAATAGACGTCCTTATGTGGTTTCTGACACAATTGTCAATAAAAATCAACATAAAAGGAAAATACAGCTAAATTCAGATTACAAATTTCAAGCAGGCTGCTACTGTCTTTTTTTTTTTTTTAGATGACAGCTTGTTTAGTCAGTTTCTGAAACCTCATAAGCAGAGCTATTTTTGATTGCTCAGAATGGGTGTTGGGTGGATATTTAGTCAGTCACTAAAGCAAGTGTCTTGATAATTTAGGCATGTTGTTTGCACAATGTTTACACCTAGCCATAAGCTAACTTTACTTGTTGGCTACTTCAAACACCAAACATATGGTCTTGTGGGGGCAGTTTGCTGTACAGGAGGAGAAGAGGCAGAAGAATGAGCGACTGCATCAGCACCAGAAGCACGAGAACCAGATGAGAGACCTCCAGCTTCAGTGTGATTCCAACATCAGGGAGCTGCAGCAGCTTCAGGTATACTTATTTATTGGCAGAATGATCACAGTTCTTGTTTTGTTGTGTTTTTTTTTTTTTTTTAATACTAATTGAAATTTTGGACAGAATTGGAACAGTGTTATGAATGTCCTGACTTTGACTTTTTAAAACTAGAACGAGAAGTGCCATTTGCTTATTGAGCATGAGACTCAGAAGCTGAAGGAACTGGATGAAGAGCACAGCCAGGAGCTTAAAGAATGGAGAGAGAAACTTCGTCCCAGAAAGAAGGTACAGCATGAATAAATATTTATAATCTTGTTTCGATGTGCATGCATTATTCATAACAAATAACAAAGGAAATGATTTCTGATGTTGTGGAACATTAGACTGGAAGAAAACAACTTAATATTAACATATTCACTCTCTTCCTAATATAAAAATGTTATTCTCCTGCCAGGCTCTTGAGGAAGAGTTCACTCGGAAGCTGCAGGAGCAAGAGGTTTTCTTCAAGATGAGCGGGGAGTCCGAGTGCCTTAACCCCACTGCCCAAAGCAGAGTCTCCAAGTTCTACCCCATTCCTAGTGTGCACTCCTCTGGCTCATAACCTCATAATTCCTCTCAGGCACGTGAAGGTTCTGATGGTAGAACAGCCTGTTCATCAGTCTCTGTTCTACTGGATGTGCCACAAGGAACTTTGGGTTTTAACATAAATGGCTCACAATGGCATGATTTTTATTTAGTGTGAAAGTAACTTCAGCAGCAACATTTCAGTGGTGAAAAAGGGGGTTTGACGTGTGTTACCTTGACATGCAGTGCAACTATGAATCCAATGGATTAACATTTTATTTTATTTTTTTGGTCTGCTGGGAATGTTGCATGATTGTGACATTGGCACAGATACATGATGGGCACAGTCGGATGGTTTTTTTTTTTTTTCATTTTGGAATTATTAAAAATGAACACATGAGTCTGTGCTGAATTTTTCCTAAGCTTTGGAAGAACCTTAAGTCTTGGAATGCATTTTTGGAATCAGTCGGGGGAGATTAGCAAATCCTATGTTGATATGATGCACAGATTTAAGCTTTGTATTACGTTACGCTGCCTTTGCTTTAAATGTAGTTCAGAGAATTTACTTTTTTATATTCTCTCTGTCAGTCTAAAAGTTCTGTCTTTTATATTTTTCAGTTCAGTGTATGTACAATATATATATTTTTGTGCCTCTCGACACATTTTGAATTAGAGCTTTAGTCTGATTAGGGTCTGTATTTTAGTTGTGGCACAGTTTTTAAGCAGGAATAATAGGGGAGGGATGTTCAGCTAACGTCTTAACATCGCAACCTCGACAGTAAGTGCTTAAATGCAGATGTTTGCAAAATATGCAGTTTTTTTTATAATGTTGGTTTGTTGTCATACTGCAGGATGAACTCAAGTAATATAAACAGGGGGCTGTTACTTTGTAGACCAATTTACTGTTGTATGGAGTTTCAGTTTTGAAAGACCAGCTGAACACCTCATGAAATGAAATATTACACCCGTGCTCTTGTGCATCTTGAAGGATAAACTGTTAAAATGTTAGTTTTGCCATTTCAGAATATACAAGACTTGGTGGACAGCTGTATTTGGATGTCGGAGAGTTTAAGTTCCATTATACCTTCTAAGGAGAGGTGTCTCAGCATGGGCTCAGCATTAAAATAAAAATCTGTTTAACACCACAATGGATGTGAAAAAGTGATGTCCGAAATAACTAGCTGTAATTCATTTAGGTGAGCTGAGCGTAATCTGTAGTTTTTGGAAACTACATTTAAACAGTAATATAGTCTCTGATCTTTTTATAATGTTTTCAGTCAGTACAATATAAGAATTCAAAGGTAATCTTATTATTCAGTTATAAACTTAGCTCTGCTCTTGTGTTTTGTCCTTTTGAAGGTTCGCATATATTGAATGTCTTTTTTTTTTTTTGGTGAAGATCTGCATATATCAGCATTGCACATATTTCTGTGTACTGTAGTTAATTTTAACTCTTGATGAAGGAGGTGGACCTTGTTTAATGGATGTACAGTGATGCCATCAATGTATAGTGGTGTCTTGAATGGCTGTTTCTACAAGAATGTGTTGCATTTCATTAGTAAGACACGCAGTACTTCTTTTGGAACTAGCGGTTTCCATTTCTGTTGTTGTTCTTCCCAAGTATAAGGTTAGCCAGTTCCCATAGCAGTGGTTGGTTGATTCTCTACACTGCAACAAATCCACCAGTCTGTGAAGTCTGAGACATCTTTTCTTGCAGATGCAGCCTGCTATTGCATTTTTTTTTTTTAATTGCAAGCCTCGCAGCCTTGGCAGGGCTCCTCACGTCTGGGGACCATGCAGACTTCTCGGCTGGTTTGTTACATAACGACAGGAAAGGATGATGGCCAAGCCAGTTCCCAGACTGCTCTGGGTATAGACAGTATACTAAACAGCTGGAACTCAAATCCAGCAAGAAGGAGCACATTTGCACTGAGAAGCAGTGCTTTTGCCACATACAGGACATTTTTTCTTTCTTCTTATTTCTTATGGTTCATATGGTTTTTGTTTGTTTTACAGTAAGATTTTTGCAAGAAGTACTTATTCAATGCATTTTGTGTACAACATTCATAATGCTGAGAAATGTGTCCATAAGCCCCCTGCATGCTGAAATCCTGAATGCTGGATTTGACTGGGAACTTGAGCTCAATGGATCTTGCTCTCTTTAGGTCCCATTGTACTAGCATGTCCCTCAGCTGAATTCATAGAGCACAAATCGGGCTCGTTCCCAGGGGAGAAACTGGGTGAAATCCTGGGGACTGTTCTAGACAGTGGGACTTAAATATTGTGACACTTTGGTGGAATGTCTAAAGCATTGTTAGGATCAATTTGGCTAATGTATCCAGTAGCCTACATTGATTGACATGCTGTAAATAAAATCCTCCTGTTGTATTTTATATTGTGGTTCTTGTTTCATAATTGCACACCTACACAATCTGCGTATGCCAGCTAGGGTTGCGCAGGTCGGCTTTTTTTTAACCCGACCCGTCCAACCCGCAAAAATAGTGTGGATAATGACCCGAAACCCGACCTGAGGGGAAAAAAAAAATCTCGAACCCCGTTCACAATATGTTTTGATTGATAATGAAATGCGTTTTGTAACTTCTTGACCCGCCCGCACCAACAATATTTTAAAAATGTCTGCCCTAAAACCGCCCGCACCCACGATATTTTAAAAACGTCTCTTCTAAAACCGCCTGCACCCTAATGCCAGCTGTTAATAGATGTCCTTTTTTTTTACACCACCAGATATTTGTAACAACTCTTTATTAAATCTCAAATTTAGCTTGTATACAAAAATGTTCTCAATATCAAATTATATCAAAGTAACTTTTTTTAGCAATACCTCTTTGCATGACATTCTAATATTCAGTTTAAGTGCAAAAACAAAACCTTTCAGGCGAAACAATTCATCCAAAGAACATTTTGTCTGAAACAGAACAAATATACTGACAAGTACATTTCTAAAAAAATACTACTTCCATTAAAAAGTGTTGTAATCTATGACAGAATTATGTTTTTGGAAAGTGGATTACATGCCATGCACCATGCAGTTAAACCAGAAAGTTCTGTACTTTGAGAAAATGGAAAACTACTGCCTCTGGGCAACCTTGTTCTAAATAAAACTAAGCAAATGCATTTCAAGTGCTTCCTCCTTCTACAGTGTTTGCTTCACTAAAATAAAAGACACCAGAAAGTGAAAGTTTGCTGTTAAGCAGACAGAAAGGTAAGACCCTAAACACCGATGCTTCTTTTCCTCCGACCAAACTGGAAGTCACCTAAGAAGGAAGAGAGAGTCAATTGATTAACACATTTTAAAGTTGGTAACACTTTAATTGAATGTAGATGCTCAGCTTGTCTTTAGCATTCAACGTCTACTTTCAGCTGCTCCTGTTTTATTAGGGGTCTCCACAGTGGATCAACCTTCTCCATCTTCTATTCTTTGCATTTTCCTCTCTTACTGTTCCCTGCAGCTCCCTCCCCAGCATCCTTCTCCCAAAACACTTAGTCTTTCCTCAGCATCCTTCTCCCAACACTCTGTCTCTTCTTAGCATTCTCCTCCCAACACACTCGAGTCTCTCCTCAGCATCCTCCTCCCAACACACTCAGTCTCCTCACCATCCTTCTCCCAACACACTCAGTCTCTCTTCATCATCCTTCTCCCAAAACACTGTCTCTCTTCAGCATCCTCCTCCCAACACACTCAGAGTCTCTCCTCAGCATCCTTCTCCCAACACACTCAGAGTCTCTCCTCAGC
>JBBPCY010000150.1:20099730-20122328 GCA_037974405.1 Brachyalestes nurse
CTTCTTTCTGTTCTCCATGCTTAGTGTGGCACATAACAGAAAGGTTGAGTGAACTTTTCTCCATTTTAACTGGCTTCGGGTGTGATTGCTTTATTGCCAGCAGCTATTTCTTGGCACATGTGAGTTTAAACAAGCGTCATATGCTTGAAATTAAACGATTTACTCGCAATTTTGAAAAGGTGCCAATAATTTTGTCTGGCCCCTTTTTGGAGTTTTGTGTGAAATTATGTCAAATTTGGCCTTTTTTCTCAGCTTTTTTTGTGTTGATCCAATGCACATAAAAGAAATAAACTTTTGTATACTAAAACATTTGTAATTGCAATAGCCTTCTGGGAGAAATGGTGAATTTCTGGAAAAATTCCAGGGGTGCCAATAATTTTGGCCATGACTGTATATAAATTAGTGTGTGTTTCTATTTGTATGTGTGTTTTCAGTACCTCTGAATGTCTCAGACTGTATTTCATTTTGTAGTAGTCTTTGTACTGTCCTCTGAAGGGCTGCAGTGTCTGTGACACCGTCAGTGGCTGCTCCCAAGCCCAGACTGTTATCAGCACCAACCACTCCACTGTCCATGTACTTGCCGGTCTGCAGGCTGTTTATATCGCTGCTGCCAGTAAGCCGGCTGGTGTGGGCCCGGCCGCTAGAGGACAGCCCCTCAAGAGCGTCCACACGTGCTTTTAGCTTACTCACCTCCTCCCCTGTTAAAGGAAATGTGCAGAGCTTAGCATATACTACATCTTTATACATACCTGAAAAAATATCCAGAAACACTGAGATTAAAGTGTATTTACAAAGACAGAGAAACCATGGCATCCTTCCCATCCAGAGAGGGCCAACATAAAAACACGAATGATACTGGGTCCACAAATCAGCCCTAGGAGAAACACGGATAGAATAAAGACAAACCTTGCTTATTAAGGGCTTGGCTGAGAGCGATGAGTCCGAACAGGAGGCCGAGCAGCAGCAGCAGGCTGAGCAGCAGCCCAAGCAGCCACTTCCACCAGGAGCAGCAGGACGGACCACAACCAAAACAGCCCCCACCACCTTTACCACAGTCTGAATCATTGTGGATTTCTGCAAAGACCAGAATATCATTCTTTCACTGTTTCCAGATTCAACCTGCGTGAAGATTTTACAGTACACTAATACAAACAGAACATTACCAGAGTTGTAGACTGACTGTACCTGCATATGTAGCTTTATCCTTTGTTGGCACAACTGGGGATCCATCTTAGGAAAAAAAAAGTATTTAATTAATGCACTTACTCTTTTTAGATTTTCTAAAAAAAACCCAAATGTAATACATTTACCAGTTTTTACATTTATCATTTCATTCAATTAATTAGGGGCATCTACCTTTTAATTGCATTCCCTGTCATTTTTATCAGTTCTATTAACCATTGATGTGCTCTTTGCAGTTTACAATAACAGACTTTAGTCTACCCCATTCATTCACAGTCAGGACACCCCATCAGTGCTGTGCTGGGTCACTATCAGCACAGCAGTGATAAAGACATGGTAGTGGCATGATAGTGTGTGTGTGTGTGTGTGTGTGTGTATGCGTGTGTGTTTTGCTTGAAATGAATCAGGATGAGACACAGCTGAGCTGCTGAGACACTACTGGGCTGAAAATAGACCATTAGACTAAATCCCACCATCACTGTCCTATTGACAGTAGCTGACCACTGATGAAGGACAAGAGAATGTAAAACTCAGAACTATCATTAATAACTATAAATCTGTAATGTAGACCAATATGGCACATGTGTCTAACAGCAGCCCTGCTATGTGTGATCCACTCTGGTCTTCGGACATTGATGAATGGGGAAAGGGGCTAACAAATGATGCAGTGAAACACATGAACTACAATTTTTATTGAAAGCTGGTAAAATGGATAAAGAGTATGGATAAAAGGTATGCATGTGTAATGAAGAGGCGTGTGGGTGTAGATTCAGGGCAGCAGACACTACACTTTGTCTGCTGTTCAAGCACATATCTGTGAATCGAGAGTGTTATTTATATCTCTTGTAATTAGTAGACATTTTTCAAGTGTTTCAATGGAACAACATCTGTTAAAGGGAAAAATCCTTACAGTAGGAGCCAGCGGCAGATTTGGCAGGAGCAGCCTCAGCATAGCTGGTTACTAAAGTCTCCTTCTTCACTGATACATCTGAAACAGAGCCTGTAAAGAATAGATGCAGGTGTCATTTACGTATAATGACGGCCACATTAAATTAGACAGTGCATTAAACTAGACACATTCACAGCCATAGTGGAGTATAATGATACGTCGTTTACCTCCTTTTCCGCTGGGGATGCTGCTGCTGAAGTGCTTTCCGCTGTCCTTGGGCAGAACAAACACCTCTGCATCTCTCTTCGATGGAATATTCTCCTTCTCAAGTATAATGTATTTTTGCGGTATATCATCTTTGACAGAATGTGTAGCAGTGCCTAAACAAAAAAGAGTCAATTTGGAATCATGTGGAGGCTGATGAGAAAAATATCTGGTTAAGGCTTATTGATGAAACAGCACCATTACCTGTGGAAGTTGAGACTCCTGTACTAACGACACCATTGCTGCTTAAACCCTGAGTGAAGTTTTTCTGGACACCATATCCTGCACAACACACACACACACACACACACACACACACACACACAAATGCTGAGCCAGTTCTGTTAAGTTTGTTACACTCACAGACAGTAGTTTGTAACAGAGCACTACCTGAATGTGCGTTAACTCCGCTGGATGTGTTCAGTCCATGAGATGTGCTAATTCCACTGGATGTGTTCAGTCCATGAGACGTGTTAAATCCGCTGGATGTGTTTATTCCATGAGATGCATTAAAACCGTGAGATGTTTGAAATCCATGAGATGAATTAATTCCATTAGCTGTGAGAACTGTACTAGATGGTGAGACAAGATTATTCTGGAAGCCATACACTGCAAAACAAAAGAGATATTATTAATACTGTTGCAAATCTAAAACATCGAAAATTAGGTTTGTTTGCCACCCGTTTGGCCTCTCACGTACCATCTGTTGGCAGCAGACAGAGGACATATGGAGTCTAATTATGCTTTTGCTGACCTGATAATGAGGACGGTGCAGCGCTGTTTGCGAGAGAGGATCCGGCTGACATGTTGTTGGTGCTGCTTTGGTAGCCAAAGGCAGAGCCAGCAGACACATTAGAGGGCAGAGTGGAGCTGGTCCATGTGTAGGACGGGAGAATGGACTCCAGAATAGAGGTGTCATACTGCCCTGAGACTAGAAAGGGAAGGTTTGCACATATTACAGTGCGTTACAGCAACATGTGTAGAAAACACAGTCCAAAAAGAAACAAGTCCGAAGTGGCAACTTTATAGGAGAAGGTTGTTTACTGATGTAAGTTTATCTATTGGTTCATTCCTATTGATGTTTTACACAATATTAAAAAATGAACTGAGATCCATGACTTTCTTTGGACAACGCCAATATCAAATTCATGGTTTGGTCAATCTGATTTACACAAAATTTCCCCTTTACCTTCAGTGTAGTTGATAAGTTTAGGGTTTTGGCCTGTAGCTCAATAGCCAATGTAGTCAACAAGTCATGCAAGATTATAATTCTGGTTTTAGCTATCACACACTTGGAAATGGACAAAATGGCCGAATGTGCATCTGGATTTAGTTTATTTGTATTGATATCTGGTTTTAGTTTATTTGTACTGTATTGTTGTAGAGTTAGAAAGTACATAAGCAAGTTCATTTGAGTTCAGCTGTTCCCATTTAATGCAAATGTGTGATAATTTAGATATGCAGACTCTGAGTTTGCATTAAACTGAACTTGTGACTTTGTGACTATAAGCTACTATTACTTATTAGTTATGTTAGCCTATGTAGCTTCAGCAACTCTTTAAAATTTCTTTCTTTAATTCATTTTTTATTCATATGTACCTCTCTTATAGACCACAGCATTTTGTGTTTACTGTATATCATAGTCTATATGGTATAAAGCATTTCCTGGAGTATTTCCTGGAGAGCTTTATATTGGCTTTATTCTATATTTCATATTGTTCTTGTCTCTGTGTGTCTGTGCAGTCGTAACATAACCAGTTTCCTCCGGGATTAATAACGTTTTCAGATTCGTTTTCTGATTCAGTGCAATACTAACGCATGAACTTTCGGATACCAAACGTGTCTCTTTAAATTGAGCCTGGGTAGAGTCAATTAAAAGAGGGAAGGAGTGTAATCTGGGCTTAACAATAATTTTATGTGACTGTGCTGTATTTTTATTAAAGTGCTGATGTTCCTGTTCTGTCAGAATGCTGGATGAGATTTCTAACAAATAAGGTGACTAACAAGATGGTGTTGGTTCCACATCTAAAGCACATCTTCAGTCTGTGTTCATACCAGTCTGGGTGCCTTGTTTGATGATCTTGGTCTCCACAGTGGCTTTGCGGGGCACAGGCAGGGTGGAAGAGGCGATGGAACGAGTAGGGCTGACACTGGCGGAGCGGCTCCCCTTCAACAGCTTCTTCACATCATCCAGCTCAGTCCCTGCAATCAGACGGTGTGACTGAACCCTTCCCTGATGCATTTTCAATAACATAATCATTAAACTGACTCACACTGGTCTATGACTGGCTAGTTAAGAAAACAAAACTGAAAAAAAGAAAAAAAAATCTGTACTGCTAAAGTTTTGAATTATGCAAAAAAATTAAGTGCTGAAAAAATTGATCAAGTGCTGCTTAAAGAAGTGTACTGCTACCCGTCTTTAAGCATAAAGGAGCATAGCTATAGATTTTTTTAATCTATCTTTCTGAACATAAACACCAACATTACAAATAAACATAATTACAAATAAACAATAAACAAAGCATTGTGATTTTGTGTCTGTGAGTGTTTGCCTAAAAATGTTCAAAACCTCTCCTTGAGTAAAGCAGAGATTTGAAGAGTTTTATTCCAAAATGCTGTATATTCATTGGTAATAATATGCAACAAAATGTAACACGTTTTTGAAAAGAGCAATTTTGTTTCCAACTGTTTTTTTTGCTTAGCCAGTCAGAAGCTAGTATGACTACGTACCCTCTAAGCCACTGTATTTCATTTAAAATATGGCTAAATGTATCTGGCTATATGTGTTCAGTGCAGTTTTAGTACATTTTAATAGATTCTTGTGCTCAGCAATATCTCGTGCTGTATATAAATGTTAAAAAAAACATTAGTAATATTGCAAAGTATAAAATACTTTGTGGTCAATCTACTATACTATTTCAGTACTTTTGTAATTTGAATGGAAACATTAGAGACAAACTTACATCTGGTTGATGGAGACGCACTTTGTAACCGGGCCCTGATTTCACTCTCTGTGTGAAAAAAACAACGATTAGATCAGTTTTCTATGATTTATCATTTATCAGGCCATTGACCTGCTTTATTTATCTTCTTTTAAAATCATTTTTGTTACTTATTCAGCAGATGGTCTAAACAAACTGATACTGACATTGTGGTATGATGAAGGCTGTGTGTTCAGTAAAAATACTCACCCCTGGTTTGAGATCTTCCTCTGGATGCCCCTGGAGAAAACACAGCACATATTGAAGCCATTTCAAGCTCCAATGTATGTAAATATGTATTTATTTACTTACTTTCTTACTTACTTACTTCATTCATTGAGTACACTGTACTGTGTACAATGGTCACCTACCCTTTCTGGAGGTCTACCTTTCTGAGAAATCTAGTTCCAGCCACAATATAAAGCACCTATTCTGGCTAATGAACGTCTTCAGAAGTTCGTTTAGAATGTACAGAGGTGTTTGTTCAGGATGTTAAGTGTTTGGGGGGCAGCATCTTAGATGCAGGTTAGAGCTAAGGCAGGAGAGCAGATCCCCAAGAGGACGGCTGGTTTACACTACATCAATCCATACTAATGCTGGCCGCTATGGAGCCCTCTGTTAAACAATGGCATGTTTGAAATGGGCCGTGGTTATTCAGAGAGCCCAGAGAGAAGAACCATCTCTCACTGAAATCACAGACCACCAGCCCTGGACAGCACTTTATATAACAGACTTAATCTGACTCAGCTGTAGAGCACACCTATACAGCTCCATACCTGCACTGGGTGTGCCCTTAGACAAATCTGGGTGTGCCCTCACTAATGACTCATTAATTACTGTAATACATATTACGCATAAAAAGCTGAATCTCTGACCATAATCTTTCCTCGTCATCTCTGGCGATGAGTTGGCGCTTGAGCTTCCTAAAGGTAAAAACAAAAGGCCACAAAGGACAAATGTCAAATAATAAAGGGTCGAATAATAAAAGGCCAAATATTTTTTTTATTATTAATCATTTTTGTTCTTTCCTTGAAACATGACTTCACTCCAGTTATGTTTTCTCTTTTTCCTGCTTTTAGTCATTATTGTGCTGTGGACTCACCGTCGTATCCTCCCGAGTGATTGCCCATACTCTTCTTCTCCATGAAGGCGGGGGAGTGACCGGAGGAGGACGAGGCTTGTGTTCTTCTCACTCCACCTGAGGAGCTGGACCTGACCTTTGACCCTGACCCTGATCCTGATCCAGACATACTTTCACCACCTCCTCGTCCTCCTCCACCCCTGCTGCCCCCGCTGGACTCATCCCCCAGAAACAGGCCAGAATCAAACCCCAAGCCGCCTGCATTCACCCCCACTGAGGCTGGAGGAGGGAAACAAATTCAGTTCAGAACCTCTTTTACACTGATGCTGTTATTATCAGCTAATATAATTATTAACATTATTAATGTTATAATCAAAGTTCTGTGGCTGATATAAACAGCTGTGAAAGTAGTAGATCTTTCAGCCTTCAGTGTCTTTTTTTCTAAAGATCATAGTTTTGTTGATGTAATAGGTTTTATTTATGTGTAACTTTATGACGCCTTTTAATCAAATTCAAACACTGACTTTTCAGCCATATATATGTATATAATATTAAAGGGGGCATTTGGCCGATGCCCTTATCCAGAGTGACTCACAATCAGTAGTTACAGGGACAGTAACTTAAGTGTCTTGCACAATGGAAGAAAGTTGGGGTTCGAACCTGTGACTTTGTGGTCATCAGGTTCACAGGCATGTGTTTGACCCACTAGGCTACGACCTCCCAGTAATATTAAAATAGTATTATATTTTCCATCCCTTAAATATCACTGTAAAAAATCTGAACTATCGGAACTTAACGGAAAAAGTACGTTACTCTGGTTGCTTGGATTTCAATGTATTTATAAAGTAACAGTGTGTGAGATATATGTGTGTATGTGTATCTCAAGTAGGCACTGTTAGTACTACTTTAAACTAAAACATGTTAAACTAAAGCATGTTCTGTGACACTTCTCTTCTAGTTACTGGACATGAACAGGTAAATACTGAGAGAAAGATTCATTTCATGTAAATTCGTACAGGATGAGAAGTAACTGGCGCTGCTGTTCTGAGTTAGAATATTCTTCTCATAGCCGGTTCCCCAAGAGCTGCCGGACATGCTCTTACTGCCCGATCCACTGAAGCCCTCTGCGAAAGAAAAAAATTAATTCACAATCTCACACTACACTCTTTTCCTTCAGTTCAGGTCTTCATTTCTAAAACTGTGCACATCAAGTTTTAAATGCCAAATGACAAAGCTGTGTGATCCTTACAGGTCAGAGGGCAAAAATGGACTACATTCAGCACTTGCAAAGGTTTGTTTTCATTTGTAATGCTTATTTGAATATATTTTTCTACATTTTTATTACTTCATTCTAGCCTTTAATTTTCTCTTTAACTCTTTAACTATATTGCACAGTCTCACAGGGACACGTTTCACTACACGTTATACTTGTATAACTGTGCATGTGACAACTAAAGAATCTTGAATCTTGAAACATAAGAGAAAAATCAGTGCAAACAGTTGTGTCTTACTTGGTGGTAACGATGTGAGTCTGCTGGATGAAACTGTTGTTTCGGTTATAACTGGAAATAGAAAGCATAGCAGATCATTTATTAGTGTTATTTAATATATTTTTTTTACCTGTAAGTCTCATATTTAATGACTAGTTAAGAGAGTCTTAGAATAAATATATCTGCCACATGATGGCAGTCTTCACCTGTGGGGTTCATCAGACTAAGTCCATGAATCTTTTTTAGAGGAGTGACACAGTGGTGGAGTGGGTGGAGTGTAATAATGTCCCACAAGCACAGGATGCTAGTCTTTAATTACAGCAGACTAAAGGATGTTTCTCTAGTGTCATCCTAGTAACAAATTCAGACCCAATTCTAATTAGTAAACCGACTGGACTGAACCCTCCTTACCTCTCTCTCCTGAACTTCCTCCTGAATCGTTGCTTTGCCTTGTTAATGAATCCATTCCATGCTAGCTGTAAATATATACATTTGATACAGTTACATACATATGCATGTATACATTTGATATGTATAAATACAAAGTATAAGTAATTTGTAGAAGTAGTGTAGAAATCATTCTGATTCATTATTTTTAAAAAATGTGAAAAATAACCACACAACTAAAACAAAACCTAATGGACGTACAGCCTCCCCTGGTGTGTTTACACATGTAGTGTGTCATATCAATCTCTCATACGCATGTGCAGTGATTGATTTAGTAAATGTAATGCACCAAAAATATTCCTTAATGAGCATATATGTAACTATTTGGAATATATTGCAAACATATATACAAATCTCGTACAGGCAATAACGTGTTAAACCAAATAATAGAGGCACAGCCTCCAGCTGAGTATGGATACTGAGGGGGTAGTTCTGTTTGTTCATTTGCATCCACTTCAGGACTTTTTAAAGGATTAATACTTTCTTGAGTTTTTACAAATTATAACACTTTTACTTAAACTCAATTAGCTGATGTCTATTCATACTGAACCCCTTTTTCTCAGTTGGTCCTCCTGTATCTTTCATTTCTGCATGAAATCAACCAAAAACCAAAAAG
Organism: Brachyalestes nurse; assembly: GCA_037974405.1. Classification (NCBI taxonomy): domain Eukaryota; kingdom Metazoa; phylum Chordata; class Actinopteri; order Characiformes; family Alestidae; genus Brachyalestes; species Brachyalestes nurse. The sequence goes on from JBBPCY010000150.1 coordinate 20,108,681, forward strand.
ACTAAAATAAAACAGTCCCAAAAGAGGAGAGCCGCACCTAACAAATTCCATCCTGTTAGATACTGGGTGTATCGAGAAGTTCCAGCACTGCTGAAAAGGGAACTCACTGTTCAGCAGTTTTCTTGACCTGTTTTTCTTTTATTTACTGCGACTCTAGTTGTTTTTGTGAGGCTAATTAGATTTTTGCTTGACTCATTACTTCAATAAAGTGTTCTGCCCTGATTTTTACCATTGACTTGGCTCAGTAACTGATGGTGCATTTTGAGGGTTTTTTTGAGTTTGCATATCTTTATTTGTGCTCTCTTCACCTGGGGTGCTTCTTAGTTTGTAAAAACTGTACATTTTTATTCCTGTGTAAATGTACCCATAATATTCAAACTGTTCATCTTCAATGATTTTTAAAAGGTACTGAGATCCGTCCAGGGTGTTTCTCCACCTTTCGCAAGACATCTGGGATACAGCATTCCCTTGGACCCGAGTTAGGATAAGTGGCCCAGGTAATGAATCGGTACTTAGAGGGAGAAAGGGGTGCATTTGTACCTTTTCATAACTTGTTTTAGAATAAATAAGCAAAATGTCTGCAGACATGATTTTTAGACTTAATGCAGCTTAACAGTATATGTGCAATTAAATACAATAAAATACATTCCCTGATTAAAGGTACAGAGATGCTTGTATCCTGAAAGCCAAAGTTTAGAACTGTTTTTTTTCTGAGGAATGTAGGTTTTAAATTTTTCATGGTTGATTGCGCATCCAGGCTGCAGGCATTACAAACGTTATACCATCAAAACACACAAATAAATGGTGCCCACTACTTTCACTAATCTTTCACAACATGAATCTGAATGATCTAATATGACTCTAAAATTATGTTACAAACACATCTAGTAATGACCTTTCTACAAAAGTGCAACAGATCCACAGTAAAAAAGTTTTTAAGGACACGTCCTGAGGGGACAATTGTTAGACAGATACAAAAGACATCCAGTGTTAACGGCAGGTCACCCAGCGCACCCACCAACAACTTGTCTTTAAATAGTCAACTGTTATTTTTGCTGTAAAAAGAGTTCTATACAGTTTGGATGGAAATTAAGCCTAACAAGCTTAACTGTCCTGTTTCCACTTGAGTGTAACTCTACCACTCACCAGATTCCAATATTTAGCTTCACTCATAAATTGTAGATTCAGTCTTGATGTCTGGGACCAGATTCAACTACAGTCTAAGTCCATCCAGAGCATTTACGTTTGCATAATGCTTTACTATGCATTATTAAGCAAGCGCATAATGGGAAAACCACATTGTGGATACAGCCAGTAGTAATTACATGCATTACATCCCTCAGAAATGTACACAGTGAAATCCTGCAGGCAGTGAAAGTTCTGATCAGAAAGAACAGCAGCCGATTGGCTGAAACATCAATGGGTGAACATCAATACGACAAAACACACAATGTGTATGTTCATGTGTATTTACAATTTAATCTAGCAATGTATCTGCAGCTCTATTCTTTAAACTGGACAACGTCCAAAAAACCTAATGGAAATAGATAAATGATATCTAATAGAAATAAAAATGTATAATCAACAAATCCAGCTTTGCAAGATTACAATAGTTTGTTTACTTAATGTAAGAAAAGCCTATAACACTGTACCTGAAGTCCAGGTAAAACTCAGGAGAAAGTCTTGGTGGCGGAAAAGAGAGACAAAATGTTCCTTGAAAAAGATCCACCGGCAGTCAGGGGGTGTCTGTGAAGTTCACCTGCACCACACAGATGTAAAGTAGTTATCTTTGTTCCTTCTCGTTCTTTTTTATTTTCTTTCCACTTTCACCGACAAGTCTCCGCAGGATTCCTGGGCTGGATTTTATCCTGAACCACTCCCAACTGTTTGGCAGGCACACACACACACACACACACACACACACATACACAGACATATACACACCAACGACTTTTGAAAGAGACAATACCTTAGGGAATCACAATTTCAGCCTCCATAATCATCCAAAACAGTGCCGTAGGGCATGTTCAGATGAAGCAGAGGTGGGGCTGGATATATTACATCCCTCAGCGCTGTGCTCTGGTGTCCTCTGAAACACATAGAGAGTCATACTTATTCATACTTATGAATCGGTAAGGAGTTATATTTTCTCATCACCTCACCATTTCTAAATATATCAACAGACTGTCTTTCACAACGCTCATTTTTGAGTGTGATGAGATGTGCAATAAATCTGTAAACAAAGTCATTAATCAGTGATGACAGATTGTTTACAAACTAAGCTCAGTCGCTTCACAGCTGCAGTGATTTGAGTTTTGCCTCTTATGAACTCTCACACATGGTTAATTAAAGGCAGCTGGTGGCCTGGTGGTTAGGGAGTTGCCCCTGTGATTTTAAGGTCCTGGGTTTGAATCCCAGGACTGCTAGTGACACCACTGAGGTACCTTTGAGCACGGTACCATCCCATACACTGGTCCCTGGGCACTATGTCACTAGGTGCCCACTGCTTCGCTTGGTGAATGTGTGCTGTGGTATGGCGTGCTCACACGCGACTATAAGGGCTGCTTTACTTTACACTTTTACAGATCTATTGTACAGAGGAGCCACACTCTGAACTGAACAAGGCAAAAATAACGCACCGACATCATGAAATTAGGAAAACCTATACAGGAGAGTTTTTTTCCCTATTATCTCTTCTGTCTTAAACTGTTTTAGATGTAAGTTGTTAGACTTTAGAACTAGCAAACAAGAGGAGGCATGAAGATTTCATAGCAGTTCGATAATGCTAATATCCTCATTGGATGATACGATGACACTTAAACTACATTTATTATCCTCTTGTTGGCCCAACCGAGAAATACTACCAATCAAACGGGCCCCTCAAACCCCAAGGGCCTGCATGTGGGTTTCGTCACAACCACATAACTTCCATACTTATTCAGCAGCACACTATAAACAAGATTGGTTGTTTTAATGAAAAAGTAATTAACCAGGCTGTCTTCAAATCTATTTTAATGGCAAGTAAATAGAACAACTAATTGAAAATATAACCATGTAAGAATACCATTTGTTCCAGTACATTAAATTAATACAAATAAATAACAGAAGACACTGAATATGTCTAAAGAGGAGCATATGAATAAAAATAGTCCAAGGGGTTAACACAGGTAGAATGAAGGTAGTTGGGCACATTATGCTGCATGTATGCTACATATCAGACTGTTTTAGACCAATCACAACTTGTAGATTCTCTCTCTGTGCCCTGGCTAAAATGAGCTGAAAACGTTTTTACTGCATGTGGCCGTTTCACACAGTTACACAGGCGTAAGAAAGTGAATCAGAGAGGATTTGAAAAAGATTGAACTGGCTTGCCCAGACAGTAATACATATTTTAAGGTAAATTATCCAGGTAGTAACTGTGAATCACCATCTTTGAAAAGAGCTGCAGAATTGACGGGTTATGACGTTTCTGGTGGTCTCCATGTGAACACAAGTATTTGCTGAGCTGCAAAATAATGTTGACTTATACAGCCATACACATTCCCTCTGTGCCCCCCCCCTCCTGTGTACTTGCACCCACCCCACCACACCTTCCCTAACACAGTGCACATGACTCACAGAGCGCCTGGACTCCACCTCATCCCTGCAGCACTACCATCTGAACAACATACAGCAAATGAGTCGTGTGTAAAGACACAAAGAGGCCAGAGTCGATGGGGCTGGTTGCTATATGAAGTTGTTGATTTGAAACAAAAGCCAACACTGAAGGGGAAATGATTCACACAGTACAACGAAGATTAATGGAATTTCCTGAGAACAAGAAAAAAGTGCACGAACAGAAGCTGCCATGCAGAGGAAACAAAACAGTCCCAAACTTCATACTGGGAGGAAAAGTTGGCATAAGGTATAATGCAGTAGAAAACGTCCCAATTTCTTCTTTAAAACCAGGAATATGTAACAAACAGAATTTCGTCTTCTACTAATTGATAAACAACACGGCTGTACTCCACAAACAAGTTTAACAAGACTACAAATGGAAAATGTGTACTTTAGTTTGGTTCACTTTAGATCAGGGAGAGAAAAAAATATAAGAATATCAGATATAATTAGTGCTGAGTGGTACAGTATTTCCAGTCACAAAATCTATTTAAGTTATAAACGGATAGAGTTAATGAACTCGTTCTTCCTGAGAGCTGGAACTGTGAGCTGAAACAATGTCTTACAAACCTCACATGGCTTGTTTTTATAGGACTGGTTTGTTTTGATTTCTCCTCTTAAAATGATACCTTGGGGAACCTTAAACTCAAATGGAAATGTTAACAGGAAAAGAAATGTTTCAAAGGAAAAAGTGAATGTTTCTCACTTTTTAAACATTCTCTCTAAAACATTCTCTCTGTATCATTCTCTCTAAAAGCTACATATACGGAAACAAGACTTTTTTGTTTGTTTTAGTGATGTCAGGAAATGTAACACCTTTACACATATTCTCCTGTTTAGATCCCATTCATTTATGATGAAGTTATAAGTATTTCAGCCTGAACTACATTTTGAATGAGAGTTTGTACCTGGGTTGGGCAGAGAGTTGCTGGAGATATAGGGTGTGCCCTCTCTTTTTCTGTTGTCCCTGGGGGGATCATCAACATAATTGTTCTTGGTATAAAAAAACCACACAAATGTCTAGAATATCGAGGAACAAATGTCTGCATCTTGAGTAAAAAACAAAATAAAAATGAAAAATAGAAAATGGGCCCTTAAAGTAGTTTGAATTATACTTTCAAAACATTTTTCATTTCCCAGCAAATGAGACCAACTGGATTTAACCATCTTTGTTACCTATCAAAACTGCTGTTATTAAAAAGAAATCATGTGTTAATAGTGTACCATCAACCCCAGACACTGGGGCTGCACATGCCAGTGTATTTCTTCATGGCAGTCCCAAGCCCGGACAAATGGGGAGGCTTACGTCAGGAAGACCTTTTGCCAAATCAATATGCAAACAATACAGATTTCAATACTGGAGGCCCTGGATTACAAGAACTGAAATGGAAACAGATGATCAATATATCAGTCAGCACTACTACAGTTTAAACATGGAAGAAGTGAGTATAAAACAGGCAGAGTATAAAACAGTCAAGCGTGTTATGTGTAACCCACAAAAACAGCATTCAGAGGCCAAAGTGCTTGAGCGTTTATTAATTTTTATAATGTGGAGTCTTGCAAAATACTTCAAATTACTACATGATGCTTCTGGATATGAAAGAAAAAAACACACATATGCCTACAGCATGACATGTTTTTGTTTCCCAACATCTGCAGCAATCTGCAAGAAATCCTTTTGAACCACATCAAAGATAGCAACACACAAGACACACCCAGCATCCATTATGTAAGGAGAATTGACACTGTCTAGGCTATTGTGTACATATGTGCACCTGCCCATTGTGATTGCCTGGGCTTCCCAGGAACAGCAGAGAAATTATACTTAGACTAATGCTATTCACAACAGGGTATAATGCTTAGCTAATATGATTTTATAATAATTAAAGAAGTAAAGAAGTAAGCTTAGAAATAGGTACACAACTATATTATAATATTATTATAATGTAATGTAATGTTATATCAGTATATAATATTTGCGGTATTTACCCAAGCCGAATACACAACTTCAAATGTAGTGCTAACATCTCCATACCAAGCAGCAGTTATTGAGTTAAGATGTTTTATGAGAAAGCAGTTTGCTCGCTGTAATACTAGCTTTAGAAGAAACCATAAGCAGCATGAAAACCCAAAGCAGTCAACATCTGGAAAACAAGTCAGCACATGCTGAACTTTTAATCCCCATTTTGTGTCTGATGTCAACACAGTAAGAGCAGTGTGATGTGAAGGGATGAGGTGTCTGGTACGAATGAGTAAAGCAGGTTGGGCGGGTTAAGTTTAGTTTAGGGGAGAGGGGTGCAGTGTGTAGGTTGAGGCACCTCTTCTTTCTGTACATTACATTTAAGCAATTTATTAAACTATTATTTCTCTTATAGGTTCTTTGGTACATGGGATTTCTGCAACAATTTATTAAACTATCATTTCCCTTATAGGCTCCTTAGTACATGGAATTTCTGAAACAATTTATTAAACTACTACTTCTGTTATGGGGCATATAAGACATACGCTGAGCCACTCTGACTGTAACCTAGCTTGAAGCTCTAAAACCTTGCTGTGTTATTACAAAGGGCAAAAGTGCCTTGGTTAGTAACAGCAAAGGACTTTGTTCGTTGTTCTTTATTCTTGTACTGGGGCAGCTGGTGGCCTGGTGGTTGGGGAGTTGCTGGAGGGCTGTAATACTACATTTCCCATGAACACAGTGTGCTTATTCCGGAAGTGACGTTCAGCAGGCGGAGGGAAGAGAACTGGCTGAATCTGAAGTGGTACTGCACTGTTTAAAGTTTGAGAACTGTGTAATAATAATATTTATGCTTGCCAAGTACCAGTACCAGATTTCTTCCCAGGTAACCTAGAAAAATACCTTTATTGGTGGTAAACAGACTTAGGTTAGATTACTACATGCTTTTTCTGTCCTGTAGCTTTAGCTTTAGCTGTAAAAGATTTTCCACTCCTCTGCAGAAGCTGCAGAAACAGAGAGCTGTCGTCTATGGATAAAACACCAGCCAGGCTCTCAGCAGAGCACCGGACGTCTGTTCCTAGTGTGTCCAGTGCTGACAAGGTAGTTACCCGCCTAAAGTCTTAAAATAATCTTATTTTCTCATCAATCAGTGCCTCTCTGACGCGTTTAAATTTGTATACATTATGTATTCAGAGCCAAACATGACTAATCATAATTATTTATATTCTAACCTTAAAGATTCATCACAACATATACACTATATGGACAAAAGTATTGGGATGCCTGACCATTACACAAACAGGGACACTGTATTCAAATACATGGACTTAGTATGGAGTTGGTCCCCCTTTGCAGCTTCAACGGCTTTCACTCTACTTTGAAGGGTTTCCACAAAATCGTGGAGTGTTTCTGTGGAAATTTGTGCCCCTTCATTCTGTAGAGTATTTAAGAGGTCAGGCAGTGATGCTGGATGAAAAAGCCTGGCTCACAATCTCTGTTCCAGTTTATCCCAAAGGTGCTGGATGGGGTTGAGGTCAGGGCTCTGTGGGGCCAGTCAGGTTCTTTCATACCAAACTAATCCAACCATGTCTTTATGGAGCTTACTTTGTGCACTGGGGCACAGTCATGCTGGAATAGAAAATGTTCTTCCCCAAACACTGTGTCTAAGTTGGAAACATGGCATTATCTTGAATGTCTTGGTATGCTGAAGCATTACATTTACGGCATTAGCAGACACTTTTATCCAAAGCATTCCTTAACTACAGAGGACAGTCTCCCTGGAGCAACTTGGGGTTAAGGGTCTTGCTCAGGAACCCAGTGGTGGTGTGCTGAATAGGATTCAAACCTATGACCTCTTGGTCCTGTGGCAAGAATCCTACCCACTTGGGACTAGACCAGATGCGCTAGCATTCACTCTCTGAATGCAATGATGAACATAAGGTGCCCATGACGTGTTGTCCTACCTCAGACCACTTGTGGTAGGTACTAATCACTTCCTGCTGGAACCACTTAACAAGACCTGCCATTTTGCAGTTGCCTGATCCAGTCGTCTAGTCATGACAGTGTAACTGTTATCATAGTTGCTCAGACCCTTACATTTGCCCTTTTTTCCTGATTCTAACACATCAACTTCAAGAACGGATCAATTTCAAAAACTGTTCAATTTCTGCCTAATACATCCCCCAGGGGGTTAATTGTTGTGGCTGGTCGATGTATATTCTGGAGTTCTGTGTAACGTAATAAATCTTTAAAAGTCATAAACTCATGTCAGTGATTGCCTTTTCATTTTCTTCCAGCAAATGAGTGCCACATTGAAGGCCAGGTTAAAAAGAGCACGAGCTTCCTTTACGTCCCCATTCAGTGTGGTTAAACGGCTTAAAATCGATGAGGATGAGTTGCCACAGACCTCAAAAGAAGATGTAGAACAGACTGTGACAACAGAGAAGGAGGCTGAGATTGATGTGAACAGAAATGAGAGCATCGGAGACTTTAAAGACTGTCTGAAGAGTTTAGTGTCTGACTGCTCTCAGCACTCTGAAAGTGAGTTACTTCAGCTTCGAGAGACATTAAAGAAGGATGTTAAGGACAAATCTGAGACTCTACGAAGACTCAAGATGGTCAAAATGTACAGAAAGAAGGTAAAATATTCATTATTAGCTTCATATATTTGTTAAATAATGATTGAGTTGATTTAAGGAGGAATGATGGACATTGTTCTCTCATGTGCACCCCATTCCTCTTTAGAATGACCTGTCACAGCTGCATGATCTGATTGATAAATGGAGGTGCTGTGCTCAAGCAGTGCTGTATGAACTACAAACTGAATTACCTACAGACGGCCGGAAAGCCAGTCTCTCCCAGATCATTGACCACTTTGGACTGGAAGACAGAATACTGCACTTTGACAGAACAGAGGAGGCCTTTACAGAGAGCTGATATACAGACACAGTACGTCTAATTGTGTTTTTGGTGTTTGCATTTTGTTTAGCAGTTGACTGTTTAAAGCCGTGCTCAGAGAACACAGAAGTGGCAGAGCCTTATTTTAACTCTGCAGAAATGGTGATGTAAGACTTACAACAGCTTTTCCCAAAACCTGATTGCGGCTTTTTTTTAATATACTTTGAGTTTTTTACATGTGGAATGAGACAGATTAGTTCAGTGTGATGTTGTAATTTATTACACTCTTGCACTTTTGCACATTTTTTGTTCTCACTTCGCACTGTTTGTGTTTATAAATGCCTGGTGAATCTGTTTTTGTTAAAATGTGTGATTGTGAATAAAGAGCATTCTTGTTTAAACACCTATATCAGTTATATTTTAATTGAGCAAGTGCAGGGAATGTCTTCATTCGCATGCGTTCCACCTCCGCTCTCAATATGGCCACCTCCTCTGCCTGCGCTTTGGCCAGTTCCACAAGCTTTTTTCTTTGCAGGATAGCCTGGTAACGCTCCTCAGCTTCACTCTCCTGGTTCTCCTCCGTTGCTGAAAAAAAACATACCACTGAGCCCTTACATTACTTCGAAATAGTTACTATTAATAGTAACTATGAATCCTGTTTACATGCATTTTTTGAATTGTAAAATATGCACCTTGCTGTATGAACCCATAAACCAGGAAAGCTAGTTAAGGGCATAAATGCCAGTAGGCTAGCTTTCTATCTTGCATTTTAATAGCTAGGGCTGGCACACAGTGGATTTAATGTAACTTTTAAAATCAGCTTTACTTTTTATGTAGAGGTTTCATTAAATGTATTGATACCTATTGCTTCACAGAGTTTTCTTCTTTCTGCAACAGTCACTTCCATGCTGGCCAACTCCAGGTCTAGATCTGTATTCTTCTCTTTCTTCTGTACAGTCTGTCTGTTCAACTGCTTTATCAGCTTTTTACAATTCTCAATGATCTTCTGATGAGTCTAGACAAACAAGAACAGTAACGTCTGCATTCTTTAAAAGAATAACACAAAGCATTTACTTTGATTTTATTAAATTAAAAGGCCATTATCATGGAAAAAATGTAAATGCAGTATGTAAAGTTTCAAGTGTACCATTTCAAACTAAGCTGCAAACGCAGCTATTTTGAAATAATGTCCCTAAAAAACAAAATATGCATTATTTGCGTATTTGTATGCTCATACTCAATCCACAGCAGTTTGGCCCCACCCATTTATGCTGAAGTTACAAAAAATGCAACCCAGGACAGCTATTCGAATGATGGCCAATACATGGTAGTCAGTCAGAAAAGATGTTGTTTATACTATAGCTCAGTTTTAAAGGTATAGTAACAAAAACAGCTTGTTTCATCCGAAAAAATAAGAATAGATTAAAAAATAATATTTTTAGGTATGTAACATTTTACAAACATGAGTAGACTTTTGGAAAAAAATAAGAAAACATAAAAAATAGGACATACAAGCTCTTTAAAAGAATGACTCTACCTTCTCTTGTAATGTAACGGTCTTCTCGAGAGTTGACACCTCCTTTGACATTCTGTTGTCATGGTCTGTCTCACTCAGGTACTTAAAGAAGAAAAAGTATGTTCGGTTTTAACCATAATCTGGATTTCACAAGTTTAAGCATTATTACCCACAGTGATAAGAAATTACATGTTAAATGAAGATGAAGAAGAGGCCAGAACTGAACCATACTCTCAATCAGCTAGACAAGCTTCTTCACTTCACCTATTACTTCTATGACTGGTATGGTCTATTTCATAACCCACTATTATAACAGTTTCTGTGTAAATGTCCAGGCATTTTTAAAGAATTCGTTCTCCTCACTGAGCCATTTGCTTGTATTTTATTCAGAAGAATTTTACTAATGTCTTAGTCAAGTACAGACATTACTCATGTATTTAAGAGCAGTTTTATAACATAGAACAACATTATCATATTATCATGAGACTGTATTGAGACTACCTCTTGGAGCTCCTGAGAGAGGCGCAGCATCTGAATATCTCTGGCTTTGTTGTTAAGATCCTCCATCTGCATCTTCATTCTTTTATATTCCCATTCCTGCTGAATGATTCCTTTACGGAAGTCTTTGCACTCTATCATGCTGGCAATCTTCTGTTCTCCTAAAGCCTAGCAGACAATATATGATCATGTTTTCTGTAGTGTCAGTATTATAATACTCTTAGAAATCTTATAATATATGCTGAAAAGGTTCTAAGGTGATGATGATATGCATTAACAGAAGAAGAAATGTGAGGTTCTTGGAGTACCCTGATGGTCCTGTTTAGGTCCTCCACAACGCTGCGGTGGAGCAGCTGAGAGTCTGAATAATCTGCAACAAAGTCTCCAGTCTCCACCTCAACCTGGCCCTGCTTTATCAGAATTTGAACCATAATATCCTTGCAGAACCTCATCTTCTGTTCTCGCAAGCTGATGGAAAACGCAAAGCCACGTAAACATTTCTGAGTACATAAAGAGTTCATGACTGGAAGGATATCAAGCAATAATGTTATGCTGCTTTTTATTCATAAATAACTCTTGTTATGCCTTGATTTTAGTACTGTTTTTTGTTGTTTCTTTATATCACATCTTGTTAAAGCACCATTTGTACAGTTACTTCATAAATGCTATCGTGTTGTTATTTAAAATGTGTTACTGTGTACAGCATAAAAATCTTGTTTCTTACCCATTAAGTTCATCCATTAGATTCTTTATTTCCTTTAGTGCATTCTCATCCTCATCTATTCTCTTCTGTAGGAAGGCCTGGATTTCTGCTAGGGTCAATGCCTTCATTTTCACCTGTAACCAAACACATAACCTCTTAATACTGTGCATCCTAGGGTTTATGTTAATATTAGTTAATCGTGTTCATCAATCTTTGTCCATATCATTCTTCAAAATATAAGCATTAGGGACAGGCCAGTCTTACAAGATGATAACCTGCTGTAGTGAAAACTAAGTCAATTTGAGCACTTTAATAAACAAAGTAAGGCTTCTATCACTGGGGATCCTGAAACACTCTTAAGGCATCCCCTATTCCATTTCTCACCTGCTGTTCACTCTCCACTTTAGCCCTCCTGGCCAGGCAGAATCTCTCCCACACAGCTGGGTCCATTCCCTCCGGCATGTTCTCTGGAGCGTCCAGTTCTTCCATGGCCTTCAACATCTGTGACAGCCCCTCTGCTGCTTCTCTGCCCGACAGAGGTCTCTCCTTAAATGGGCTTGTGCTGTCAGTCTGCGTCCTCATCCTCTGCACCCTGAGAAACAGCACCTACCTTATTCCCTGTTATTCCACCTCAGTCCGCAAAATTAAGTTTTTTTCTGAGTAGTCAAAGCTGAACGAGACAATGTTCCTCAGTAACAAGTGAATTTATGCTGTGTTCCATTGTTTCAAAGTCAGAACTCCTCTCTTCCAATCTAAAGGCATTCCAGTGCTTTTAGCTGTAAATCTGCAGTTACCTGGTTACATTGAAAACAAACTGATGTTTTCTAGCAAATCATGAAATTTGATCTAAAGAGGACCTGTCTTAATGCTGCACTGTTACTAGGCAAGGCAAGTTCATTAATATGGCATATTTCATACACAAGGCAATACAAAGTGTTTTTAATAAAATAAGAATTAGAATGTTTTAATATGTATTTCAAACATAAAGCAAATTATACTTAATGAAGTCAATCATTACTAAGAGAGAAGGTTTACTACAACTTCACTACCACAATTTCAGAGATCTTATATTACCGAAATCCGAGTACTGTGGAACCGAGCATAGCTAACAGAATCTTATGGGCTGATTTTCTGGACATTAATTAAGTCTAGTCCTCAAACTCAATTTCAGAGATAATAGTGGAAATTATTTTCAGTCTGAGTTTATGTTTAATCTAGATCAGGAAAACCGGCTCTAGCTGTATTATTTAGTTACTAATCTTAGTTTAGTAACTTACTAATTTTTCAGTAACTGCTATCTATTATCTTCTAATTACTGACTACTAGTAAGTAATGTGTAAGTAAGGTAATTAGGACACTGAGGAACTGAAGTATGGATCAATTTAAAAGCCTTCAGGATTAATGGGTTAACATAGAACTATAAAGCCTGTAAAAATTGCTGATTTGATTTGATCTTTCACCTATGAAAGTACCTGGGTCTGCGCTTGTAAAGCTTGTAAAGCTGGTCAACAACATGTCCAGGAACATCAGAGAACTCTTTGCGAAATCCTTTGTCAAGAAGCTTTGAAAAGGACACAAGAGTTTAGAGTAAATCTGGTGGGGTAAGGCATATGACTGTAGCCGTTATAAGGACCTCAATACGCTTACTTTATCTTCAGCCACAGCGTTGTCATACGTCTCTCGAAATGCCTCCACACTCTCTCTGTGCTCTTTCAAAGCTTCCCCAATTTCATTCTGGCAACAGAAAAGGGTGACTCATACACAGAAACATTTTAAAGAAAGTGGAAACAGTCTCACAGTCACACAAGTTTGTTCAGGCATGACCTGCCTGCCTCATCAGCAGTATAACATAGCAATTATTTGAAGAACGTGTGCATCACTCACGCTGCTCTTGGTACCACTTCATTCAGTGGTGAGAGCTGACAACACAAAACACAACAACAGTATCCAAACAAACTGTACCTTAAAAGTTTTTTCCTTCTCCAGTTTGTAGTTTAGATATTTCTCTCTGTTCAGGATCTCTTCCTCAGTTAATAGGGAATGAGCTAAATTGGCAATCTTTAGCTCTTCCTGGGGAAGAAGCAAATAAAAAAGACATGATCTATTATTTGACTGTACTAGGAATTGTAACCAAAATCAAATTCTAGCAAATGAAAGTCAAAAGGTGCAACAAATGGTAAATTGTAATCATACAGCAAAACAACTCCTTATGTCAGGGGTGTCCAAACCCATCCAGAAAGGGCCACTGTGGGTGCAGGTTTTCGTTCCAACCAAGAAGAAGCCACACCTTCGTTACTGAAAACGAAGACCAACTCACTTCAGAAATGGAATCAGGTGTGCCTCCTGATTGGTTGGAATGAAATCCTGCACCCACAGCGGCCCTTTCTGGACAGGTTTGGACACCCCTGCCTTATATGGA
>JBBPCY010000150.1:20122428-20152278 GCA_037974405.1 Brachyalestes nurse
TGTTTGTTTATTGGTTCGTTTGGGTTTTGTGTTTTGTATTAAAGGGGTTTCTGTTTCACTTTTGGTTGCAGGTTCACTGGCACATTAGGTCTTGGGGTGGTTTAGAGATTTTGAGTATTTTGAGAAGACATATCAGGCCCTTGAGCCTCTTTGATTTCTGTTTGAAAATAAAAACTAAGAAAGCAAGCATGGAAACATGTCTGTGCGCCTCCTGCCTCATTTCCCTAGACTGTGACGTGACAACTGGCTGGATTATAAAATATTATTATATGCTTCTACATCCATGTGGTTCTATACCTCTCCTGCATGAGACAGGACAGATGTCAGTGGAGACTGAGTCGGCGGTTCCCAGTCAGCCATGCTGCTGAGGACAGGGTTTTCACAGGACATCATGGCCTCTAAGGATGCCATGAGAGACAGGGCATACTGGGTAGCTGAGTTTGCTTTGCCAGCTCCTGCCGTCTTTACCCTGTTAAAATATTCATTTTTTATCTGTAAGCACTATTAGATTATCACTTTCCTTCATGTTCAGTTATCCTAGTGTAGTAAAAGCTCCTCTAATAAAGTAAAATCAGTTTGTTACAGTTATAAATAGCAGTTACTAGAGATGTAACAATACACATATTTTACAACAATACATTTCAAAAAGTAAACATTAATTTTACTTTTGTCCATATGCCAAACATGATTTTGTAAATGGAATCATGTTTACCGCAGTGGATGCTGTTTGACTTTCTTAACAGTTTCTTATGGGAATATCACTACATTTTTAAAGTAGACCGGAAACTATTCCAATTTATATCAGTATCTCAGATATTACAAACAGGTTTTGTGGTAATAGCATAAAATAAAACTATATTTGAGTCAAACTGTAGACACAATATGAACCAAATGTACTTCCAATATGAATTTATATAATTACAGTTTTACAATATTTAAATTAAATTTTAATTAAAAAAAAAACATGTTCTGTAACACTCCAAGCAGATGCCATAAATATTACAATTCATAAAAACCGTAATACCTGAGCCTAACGCAGACCAGAGAGCCATCATGGAGGCCAGTTGTGATGAGTGTCTGACTGTCAGGGGTGAAAGACACAGAGCGAACTCCTCCCAGCCAGCACGAGTGACACTGCACCTGCACGTGCCTTTCCTGGATGAAAAGGATTGTTAAGACAGCTGGATGTCACCACAGTGCACACAGAGCAAAGTATACATTTGATATTACCAGAGTGGAGATGTCTCGGACACGGAGCAGTCCATCTCTGCCACAAGAAGCCAGCCAGTTCTGATGAGGTGACAGATGGACAGACACAGGACCCAAGGGATGCCCCTCTACTTCTTTCTCTGGACTCAGTGGAACGACTTCCTGTCTGCTGGACAAAGAACCTGGTGGCTGCCACCCAGATGAAAAATGACTGTTTTAAAAAAACATTCATATTATGCTCCCACTTTCAGCATAATAATATAATAATGACATATTACATTTCATTTATACACCAAAAACAAATAAAACTGAGAATATAAAAAACAGATGGACAGGAGGAAAAAGTAAAAAAAGGTAAAAAGAGTACATTTGAACTATATAAAATAACATATATCAACTAGAACCTATATGCTTCTATATGCTAAATTAAATATGTTTTATACTTTATACCGCTGGAAGCTGGAATCTCTGCAAGACTTTTTTCTGTTGGCAATAGGCGAAGACCTTTGTGGTTCCCAGAACGCATGAAGACAGAGAGTGTGGGGTTTCATACACACAGCTATGAAGAACATCTTTAAACAGGCAGCCACTGCGATCCACGCAGCGTTCTGGACCTACCAAAAAGATGTTCCTCTGTAACACTGGCAGACTGGGAAACATCTGTAATGTTTTTAAAATGAGACACTTCTTTGCAAATCTAATATAAGCCCTTTTCTGTTTTTCCATACCTATGATCTGCTGCACTGACAAAGACAGGAACAGCAGGATGTTCCCCTCTTTCTGCTCCTTCTCTTTCCTCTCCTCCTTATCACCATTACAGAGCACCAGCACCTTGACCTGCTTGCTCTCTTTCTGGTACTGGGTGGACAGACTTACAGTGGCTCCCATTCCCTCTAAAAATATTGACAAAAGACATAAATCAAAGATTCACACCACAGCTATAAAATAGCTTTAGTTACAGCTACACATTACCTGTGTATCCAATAATCTTAAATGCTTCAGACGGTCGTGCATCCAGCACAAATATGTGAGAATCTGATGCTCCCGTGATTAAGAAATTCCCTCCTTGATCAAAACTGTTAAAAAAAAAAGTAAATAATAATAATGTTAACTTAAAATGCAAGGGCCTTTATTTGAGCCCACTCTTATAACAACATAACACATTACTTTCAGAATGGCCACTGAATACTTTATAATAGTTCCTAAAAATAAGAGGTTACATAAATTGACTCTAGGTTCCCTCAAAAAGCAATAAATGTTTGCCAGCTATAACACTAACAATAATAAAATAACTCACACTAAATGATCTACTGGCACATGGTAAAGATGGACCCTATGAACCAGTCGAGGTTGCTCCTTCTTCGTGAGCTCCACAAACAGGACATGTCCAGTGACTGTACCCACCGCAACATACTGAGACATTGGGCAACATGCCAAGCTGGCCACCTGCATTCATATAAATAAAAAATTAAACTAAATCACAAACTGGACACATCGACCATAAGAATTTGAGATCATGATGTAACCTCAGATTTTCACAGTGGCAGTACATTTCAGCTTCACTACATGGCAAAGGACCATGTTATGGGGACCATGTTATGAGGTAACTAGAACAAAAGCACTGAGGGTTAAGCAAATGGCACTAACATGTGTCTTCAGAGAGATGGAAGAAATACAGACTCCTGCGTCCAGTGACCACAGCTGCAGCACCCCAGACTCTCTAACTGACTGCAAACATACACATTACATAAACATTGCACTCTGTGTCCAGAAATATGCTAAATATGCATTTCAGTTGGTACACTTTAAAGAAATCTTGGCATTGTTTTACCACACAGATGTTGTTTTCTGTGTACAATGGAACAGCAGCCACAAAGTCTCCGCACAAAATGTCCAGTACTTTAACAGCCTTGTCTTTGAGTCCTGGCTTGTATCTGTAAATGCATCCCTATAAAACAGCAAAATATTTGACACGCATTGCAAATCTGTCTAAGCTTATTCTGATGAATCAAATAATAAAAATAATAATGCACAAATCACCATATTTTAATGACTATTCACTGACTTTCTTTTATCAATTTAATCTGATTGATCACATCAAATATAAAGTCTTATGAACCAAAAATGCAAAAAGAAGTTTATAAAAGAATTGGTTAATAAATGACAAAGCGTATTTGATTTTGTAATTTTATACGTTTGATCGTGCCCAGGGAAAACACAATTGTCGTACTTTCACTACTTCCTTCATAAGAGCCAGACTGAGCTCTTCATGATGTAGAAGTATGGTGCTTAAACATCATAACCACACAGGGAACTTTCCTTAGCCTCCACTGACGTTAAAAGCTCAGACTAAACCAGTCAAAACCTTTGCACAGAATCAGGCATATGGCAAGATTTGCCAAATGTAACAGCTTAACAGATTTAACACTTACAGTGTTTGTAGAGAGTAACAGTGTTTCACAGTCAGGTGAGCAGCGAACAGTAGAAGCTGGTTCCTCTAATTCCCAACTCCCCACTACCTCCACTTTATTCCCTTTAATCTGGAAGTTTTGTAAAGTACAGTCCTGTGATGACACACGTTAAAAAAATAAATTAGAATAAGGTAAAGCTGGACTGTAGTCTAGAAAATAATATTTAACAGGCACAAAAACACAAGAAAAAATCAGATGTTAAGGCCTATGGCAAACTGAAGCTATAGTAACAGGGTAGTAATATTATTAGGTTAATAGAAAAAGAGATATTCATACACTTCCTGTAGTAAACACTCCATTACTGTGCAGTGCTAGGCTCTGAAAACCTTCTTCTTGCATGGCCAGACTCTCACTGCCCCCTGTATTTCCAACAAACCTTTATCAACCTTTATCATAAACCCGAAAAACAGTGAATATGCAACAACCATGCTGTTAAAACCTATTCTTTACTTGATTTACCTGAGGGGCTTCCCTGAGTGAGTGGGTTATACAGAACAGACACAAGCAGGGTTTCAGGGTTCGCTAGAAGTAAGAAGCCTTCTTTGCTCCCCACATACAGGTGTGATGAAGCTGACCAGCAG
Source organism: Brachyalestes nurse (assembly GCA_037974405.1). NCBI lineage: Eukaryota > Metazoa > Chordata > Actinopteri > Characiformes > Alestidae > Brachyalestes > Brachyalestes nurse. The sequence goes on from JBBPCY010000150.1 coordinate 20,126,690, forward strand.
ATGGCACTTGGGCACAATGTCTGCTTCTCACACTTTTGAGGCTGTTAAAGCAAAAACAAAGAGCTATAGGCAGAGATAGGTATAACTCATAACTATGTTTTTAAAATATCAAAAGCTACAATCTAAGACAATCTAAAGCTACAATCTAAGAAGATTAACAAAGAAGATTAACAAACAAGACGTTGCAAAGAAGATTAACTTCAGCTTTATTACATATCTACTTCAGTCCCCTGTAAATACATGAGCTCAGAGAAATGGTTTTCCGCCTTTGTGAAGGATTATTTTCAGTTTTATATCCAATATATTGGCACGGTTTGGTAGTCTGAAATATCTTTCTGCTCATCAAAATACTGAACAATGTTCTGAACAAATTTCTCAGAAAGGTGAATCCATCACAAACTGATTGTGAAATGGAGTACACATGAGCAGTGCAAGTAGAACTCATATGGTTGTGTTGTTTAATGTAAAAAGTTACTGTCATTGTAAAGGAGTGCAAGCCAGTACCACAAAATGTTCTGCTCTTTCATCACTCAGAGCAGCGATGGCTGAAGTGGGCATTTGAGGACCATAGTAAGTCAGTTTCCCACTGGACACATGAGAGGGGATGACTTCTCGCGCAATAACAGAGCCATCGGTCGCAGGGAGATCAAGAACGCTGCCAAACCAAAACAAAAATGTGGGTATAGTACTATACTTTAAAATAATATAAAATCTATAAAGAGAGTAAAACAAATAAAGACGTACAGTATAAGCAGACAATGCTCTTCACTTTAAATCAGAAATCAAATGAGAGCGACATCTGCTGGACATGTGGTATACCTGGGTTTCATTATATGAAAGTCTTTACTTCTCTCAATATTCCAAACTGTGAGAGACTTTGAGTTTGCAGCACAGATTTGCTGCCAGTTCACTGGATTGAAAGCCAGAGTTGTAATGTCCTCCTCAGACAGTGGATGACTACAGATTAGAGCTCCACGTTCCCAGTTCCTATCAAAAAACAAAAACAAAACAAACAAAACATTTATCTCAACTCACTGATGCTCCAAGTTCTTTCTTTTTTTTATCATCTTTTAAAAACTTCATTGCACTTTATTATATATCCTTAATATACTTTCATGCACTTTCATGTATTTTCATGCAGCTAAAAAGCAGGTTGTTACCTACATCTTTCGAAAAAAAATATTCATTAACAATATACTTGAATTATCTTACCATACTGTGATGGTGTGATCAGGTAAAGATGAGCAGCAGGCTATATAGGGATCTGAATCACTCAGGGCAATGGCTGTGTGAGCCAGTTTAGCTGTGCCTGCAAAAAGTATGTAGAATGTGAAATACAAATACACAAGACTTGTTAAAAAAAAATACTGTTTAATGTAAAGTATTTTATAATGAAGATTATGAAGGGATGAACAAGGGGGTTAGTGAGTTTGAATACACTTACGGAAATTCTTTATGGTTGGGATTTATGTCAATATACATGTATACGACTATAATCAATCATTTGACTTAATATTGAATTGCTGACTTGCATTCTGTAAAATTGGTACAGGCACTGCAATAGCTATGGTGATTTTTGCAGTTCTCATCCTGTCTAGAACTCTGATTCAATTATGAAAATGACATACCTTTAATTTCACATTTGAGTGAAAGCTCAGGGTAGTTGTACACAAATATGGAGGGATGAAGTTTATGCTCAGAAAATGCAAGAATTCTGCAAAGACCACTTGCAGTAAAGGTCCCGACGCCCCGGCCAGGACACTGAAGCACATTCCTCATTTTGGTCTCCAAGTTGAGGAAAACTATGTAATTCCCACAGGCGTAGCATGCTGTTGTCTTACCCACAAATTCAACATTGCTGCTGGTGAATCCCTGCACCCACCTTGTTGAACCAAACAAACAACAAGAAAACAAACAATCTTTTAGTTACAGAAATGGTGTTGTATATTACGTGCAAGAGAAAAATGTTTGCATTACTGTTTTATTGGAAAAATTAGCACTTCATTAGTAAACACAATTCAAAAGTTACTTTATAGATTGCTGGAAGCTAACTGCCAAATACACTACATAGACAAAAGCACTGGGACACCTGACCATTACACCAACAGGGACTTTAATGGCATTGTTTTCAAATACATAGACTTTAATATGGAGTTGGTCCTCCTCTCCAGCTATAACAGGTTCCACTCTTACTAGAAGGCTTTCCACAAGAGTGTTTCTGTGGGGAATTTGTTCCCATTCATTCTGTAGAGCATTTATGAGGTCAGGCATTGATGCTGGACGAGTAGGCCTGGCTCGCAGTCTCCATTCCAGTTAATCCCAAAGGTGTTGGATGAGGTTGAGGTCAGGGTTCTGTGCCGGACAGTCAAGTTTCTCCACACCGAACTCATCCAACCATGTCTTTATGGAGCTTGCTTTTTGCAGTAGGGTACAGTCATGCTGGAATAGAAATGGATCTTCCACCAAATTTATTCCAAAATGTTGAAAGCATAGCATTGTCCAAAATTGTCTTGGTGTGCTGAAACATTAAGACCGCACTTCACTGAAAGTAAAGGGCCACTAATAAAGAGATGTGTCCCAATATTTTTGTGCATATAGTGTACAAACATGAGGCTGCAATTCTTTCCCTGCTAATGAAAACAAGCAGGCAAAGAAAATAATTGTAGTTCTTTTTATTTATAACGTCGTAGTAACTTTGTTACTGACCTTATATCCAAACTGCCCAGAACATCCATTACAAAATGAAGTTAATGTTACTCAGACGGGAGCGTTTCAGAATTTATATTTGTTTTCGTTACCACGGCAACCAGTATCGCTGCTTCAAAAACCACGTGACATTATTTCTTGATTCTTATTGGTCACGAAGAACCAAGAGTGAGAGTAAATATTCATTTAATCATGAGTTTAATGCAGCGTCTGTATAGATTCTCGCAGTCTTAAATAATTACGAAGTATAAACTGCATTCAAGCATCCCACAAGTGTACAACATTTTAATTCACTAAAAATAATAAAAGTAGGAATTATTATTATTATTATTATTATTATTATTATTATTATTATTATTATATATTATTATTTTTTTTTATAAATTGCTTTAATTGTGGCGATGTGGCATGTTTTACATTAGAATAAAAATTACATTGGTAGGTTTAACATTGAAATTAAAAGCATATAGATGTATTATTATTATTATTATTATTATTATTATTATTATTATTATTACTGTCGTTGTTGTCGTTACTCTTCTTCTTCTTATTATTATTATTATTGCTTTGCATGGCAATAATAGTGTATTTTAAAGCCCACAGTAACTGAATTGAATAGGTTTCACATTCCAATAAAAACAGTGCTCTTGCGATGCATTATATTCTATTAATTAGAATATAATGCATGTAATATTACATATAATGTATGTAGTATGTGTGTGTGTGTGTATGTGTGTATATGTGTGTATACTGTACAGACATGCACATGATGACACGGCACTTTTATTTTGGTGAGTGGTGCTCCGTGGCCCTCCGGAGCTCCGCCCGGGTGCTGAGGCTGCAGCGCCCCCAGTGGGAGCGGCTCGGCGGGCAGAACTAAGGGGCTAGGCTCGGAGACAGTGAAATGACAGACTTCAGTCTTCTCTGAGTAACGAATGACAGGTAAACGGCTTTCCCTTGAGGCTACCTTTAATCAGTAGTTGAATTTCATCCGAGCAGTTTAATGGTTTGACTGCGGGCTCGGTTAGACAGACTCACCATTCATCTTCACCCAGTTTAGCCTGTTAGCGCAGCTTGTGTCGAGCATTAGCTCACAGTTTAGCACTGCAGCTATATAATGATTAAGCAGCCTGTGTTTAGTTGCTGTTTTATTGTTAGATAAGAGATCTGCGGTTAACAGCAAAGTAACGACACTCCCCTGTAATCTACAGCTGATAAAGTCACTGTTAATGTACAACTTAGTCTGTATACGCAACGAGGAAGTAGCCAGTTTGGCTAACCTTTAACTGACTAATTAGTGTTTTGAGTTTGTCTGTTTTGTTATAGTTGTCACATTAAAAAAGCCCAACTGACCAGCAAGTAGTATAATATTCTCTGACCAAAAATAGCATTGCTTGCCTGTTCGTTCCGTGTCCTTATGGACCCTGTGAGGGGGGAGTGCTCGACATGCCATCTCACTCTGACAGATTGCACGTATGGCTGCTTTATACACTATATGGACAAAAGTATAGGGACACACCTGTTTTCCAGGGTTTGGGCTAGGCCTCTTACGTCCAGTAAAGGGCCATTTTAATGCTTTAGCATGCCAAGACAGTTTGGACAATGCCATGCTTACAACTTTGTGGACACGGTGTTTGGGAGAGGCCCTTTTCTGTTCCAGCATGTCTGCCCCAGTGCACAAAGCAAGGTGCATAAAGACATGGTTGGATGGAAGAACTTGACTGGCCCGCACAGAGCCCTGACTTCAACCCCATCCAACACCTTTGGGGTGAACTGTAATGGAGATTGCGAGCCAGGCCTTCTCGTCCAGCACCAGTGCGTGAGCTCAAAAATGCTCTACAGAAGGAATGGGCACAAATTCCCAAAGAAACACTCCACAATCTTATGCAAATCCTTCCAATAAGAGTGGAAGCTGTTATAGCTGGAAAGGTGGGACCAACTCCAAATTAAGGTCTATATATTTGAATGCAATGTCATTAAAATCCCTGTAGGTGTAATGGTCAGGTGTCCCAATACTTTTGTCCATATAGTGTAAGTGCATGTGATTCACGTTGGACAGAGATGTTTAACAAACATGACCCAACAGACTATGCTTATTGTATATAAGGGCATGCTTGCAGTGAGACACCACCTGTCCTTTCGCGTCCAGACTGACAATGTGATAAATTAATCATATTCTGTAGGATACCCTCAAGTACATTGTAGCTATGGTGTGATCAGTGAAAATGCCTGTGTGAGACTGTGCAAATGTACTTCATGACAGTTGTAAAATACACTGCAGATTAAGATAGTGATAAAAATTCTTCCAAAGCTGTAGTGTTACTACAAGGACTACACACTGCAAGTGGTATCTGTTGAGTTGTTTGGTCTGTTGTAACTGTATAATTCAGTAAAATTGGTTTATCTTGCAACAGGTAAGTTGCTGGGTGAAGGATGACGATGGCGCATGTTGGGGCAGTGGTTGCTGCGATTGCTGGTGTGATGGCCATTATGCTTCACTCATCTATACACAAGATTGAAGAAGGTCATTTAGCGGTTTATTACAGGTTAGTGTTATAAAGCTTGTATGCATTTTGAATTATGAAAATTATTTGCGGTGTGTATGAGTTTCTCAAAGTATAAAACCAGGTCTAGAACTTTTAATCAGAATTAAAGAATTTAAATATATTATGAAATTGTGTTTGACAGAGGTGGAGCTTTGCTGACCTCTCCAAATGGCCCTGGCTATCACATAATGCTGCCTTTCATCACTACCTACAGATCAGTGCAGGTGAGAGCTATTATTGGTGCAACTCATTGAATATTATGTAAATAAGTGTGGCTTTGGTTGTTGCATTTCAGTTTTGGTTTCAGTAATATTATTCATAGTATATTAACAGTAGTCATGATTTAGCTGTTTGTGGAAGAAATGAGTCTTAAACTGGAGGTCTCTTTTGCCTTGTACATTATTGTATGAACAGTAGTTAATATGATTATATAGTTCATTTACTTCTAACTGGTTATTAACACTCACTGGTTGGTTCTTGAGGCTTAGAAATTTTCCTACACTCCTTTCTAATCACAGTCTTTCTGTTGTAGACAACACTGCAAACGGACGAAATAAAAAATGTGCCTTGTGGAACAAGGTAAACCTGCATTTTTACTGAGCGTTGAGAGTTATGTATTAAAATATTGGAAAATATTGAGTATGCCTTTGAAATATAACATTTAATTTTTGCCATCTTGCCATGTAAGTAAAATCACCTCTTATTATGTTATTATCTTTTTGTCTGCAGTGGGGGTGTCATGATCTATTTTGATAGAATTGAGGTGGTCAATATGCTGGTACCATCAGCAGGTAAGGACAATACAAAAATGCAGATTTTGTAAAATGGATAGTGGGTCAGTGTAAAACATAAAACATTTATCTTTCTCCTCTGGACTTTTCAGTGGTGGACATTGTGAGAAACTACACTGCAGACTATGACAAAACACTAATATTCAACAAAATTCACCATGAGCTGAACCAGTTCTGTAGTGTTCACACACTACAAGAGGTCTACATTGAGTTGTTTGGTAAGTAGCAGTTATGTCAAACAGTTTATCCTGCCGGGGACTTGCTGGCTAAATGTTTACATGGAGCAACAGTGCAAGCTACATTGTGTGTGTCTCGGGCCAAGTATGTGCCTCGAGTTCATTGCACTTTGGTTGGAGCTGTTCTTCAAAAGAATTGCAGCCTCATGTTTGTAATCTGTTGCCACAGATATAATTGATGAGAACCTCAAGACTGCTTTGCAGAAAGATCTGAACGCCATGGCCCCCGGTTTGACTATTCAGGTAAGATTTCAGGACGTTTACATCCTTCACTTTCTTTGTGCTTTGTTGTTTTCACTTCAAAATACAAAGAGCCCTGGATAGTCTTTACTGTTATATTGTCTGTGTGTGTTCCTGTGGGTGGAACACACAGACATTTCACTTGGTCTTCTTGTAAAGAGTAAGGTGATTAATTCGGGGTGGAAGTGTTAACTTTGGGTTAAATATAGGATACATCAAACTGAATAATTTGGTTTACATACCACATCTTTGTAGTATATTATTTTATATGGAAACTGCTGGTAAAGTACAGCGAGCTCCATCAACAGAAGCCAGTTTTTTTTATTGATTTTGTGCTCTAGCTCTTGAACTGGCATAGTCTACTGGGGTTAAAGTGCAGGTTTAATTAAAAAGTATTTCATCATTTCAGACAGATATTTGTTTTTTGTGTCTGTGTTTGAGTGTGAGTGAGTGAGTGAAGGTGTAACCTTTCCAGTTCTTGTCATTTAAAGCAATGTAGCTGGTTAATGGCCATGTAAAACTGTCAGTGTCTCGCTGTCTCATCTCTGCAGGCCGTCCGTGTCACTAAGCCTAAAATCCCGGAGGCAATCAGGAGAAACTTTGAGATGATGTGAGTAATTTTCTTTTTTGATGATGTGTATGAGATGCGCATTGTCTCTGTGTACTTAAAGGGTTGACTGAATTACCTTTTTAAATGGTTCTTTTAACTTTAACAGATCAGCAGATTTGGTTCATCATGAAAATTTACAGAACGTAAAGGGAAGATGATGTTATCAAAAGGTGTAAAAAAACTGCAGTTTGTTTTATAAATTGTGAAAATTAAATTGAGGACTTGCTTCCTGAGAGCACTGTACAGTAAGTTTTGGAAATGAGTCACATACCGTGTCATGCTATTTTCCAAAACGACTGCTGGTGTGGAACTAGCACCACTGTACAAACTAATTACACAGCAGTCTTAGACAGGTCTACAGTACTGTGCAAAAATCTTAGATACTTGAGAAAGGTATATTTGAAGACCTCTTTGGACGGTAAGTATTTTTCTTTAAGAAACACATTAATATTACATCAGTACTAGAAGTAGTGATTTTATGTCTGTCTTTAAATCAGTTTCAGCTCACAGTACATCAACTACCTTTTTATAATAAAACTTCCTTTTTTTTTTACTTATTTACATTTATTACAGTGATATATGGTATTTTACTCACAAAAACACAGTCATTGCTGAAATGGTTTTAGACAGGATGCTTGTTACACAGGTCCTGAAGACAGTTTCACAGTACAGTATATGTGACAATTTGCTTGGTGTAAATCAAAACGTGTCCCTTTCTTACTGCAGGGAAGCAGAAAAGACCAGACTGCTCATCACAGCTCAGACGCAGAAAGTTGTGGAAAAGGAGGCAGAGACCGAGAGAAAGAAGGCAATCATTGGTGTGGAAAAAAATGGGATGTTTTGCCTTCATCACATGTTTGTTTTATGATGAAGAGATTGGACTGTGTTTTCCTCTTGTGTGTTTTCTCAGAGGCTGAAAAGATTGCTCAAGTTGCTGAAATCCAGTTTAAGCAGAGGGTGATGGAAAAAGAAACGGAGAAGAAGATTTCTGAAATAGAAGGTGTGACAAACAAGCCCCAGTTATTCAAAGCAAACATCTTTCATTTTGTTTGATTAATTAGATAACATATTGATGTGTTTTGTTGTGAATAACAGATGCTGCTTTCTTGGCCAGAGAAAAAGCCAAAGCGGATGCAGAGTACTATACAGCAGCAAAGACTGCCGAAGCCAACAGGGTAAAGCAAGTTTTCTTATTATTTAAATGGAGGAAAACAAAGTTAATGCACATTCCATTCTCACATATAGAACAAACATTTCATGTTCTTTTCATTGTCGGTAGAAAATGAAAGTTAAAAAGTAAAGGCTTGTTGTGAAGCTTGACATTGGTTAACTTGACATGCCTCTTATTAAAGTGATAAATCTGACTCTTTTCGTCTTGCTCCTTTAGCTGAAGCTGACCCCGGAGTATCTGGAGCTCATGAAATATCAGGCCATAGCAGCCAACAGCAAGATCTACTTTGGCCAGGACATCCCAAACATGTTTGTAGACAACAGTGCCTCTCCGCCAACAAAGGAGGCTGACTCATCTGAGCAGCTGGAATTCTTAACCAGACCAGACAAGTCCAAGAGAGTGGCAACATCCAGAACAGAAACAGGGGGCCACTGAAGCACACAAGTCTTCACCCCGTCTCTGTCTCTCTGTCTCTTTGGGGCTGGGAGTGCTTGTGTGGCATGCTGGCGTAGATACTGGGGCTGCAGAGGGTGCTGGGTGCTTAATAACTGCACAGCAAGTCACCCAGTGTAGGACACTGAACACCAGAGGCTGCGTTTTACTACCAACTACTCGCGGTCTGGAAATAAAAGGCACAAATGTCTTAGGCTGTGACTGGGATTTACAAAACATGTGGAAGAATTCATGATGTTCTTGTGATTGACAAGACAAAGTGAAGTGCACCAAGTCCACAGCTATACCCCCCCCCCAATTGTCCCATGGTTCACATAGCATGCATTTCCATTTTCAATGTTTGCTTGCTTGTTTTTTTCTGATTTGTGTTATATGCATTTTGATATGTATGTGAAAATTGATAGACCTTGAAATTTTTTGTGGTTTTCATAACTGGAATTCTAAGGCTTCACACTAATTGAGACAGGGCAGTGAATTATGATGCAGCTACAAGAGATTTAATTTGTTGCCAAAGTTAATCTCCTTTTCGTAATGTAGTTGTAGCACTGACGTTTTAAAGCAAAGCTTCGTTTGTTCTACAGTACCAGTCTTAACATTAGGGGCACCTTTTGGGTGAAGGTTTTGTTGATTCAGGCCAAAACAAAACACACTTTGAACCAGTTATACCCCAATGATGTGTTTCAAAAGTGTTTCATGTTTTCATGTTCAGTTTTTTTCAATGATTCTCTTACTCTCGTACTCTTGTGATTCGGCTGTGTTGTATAAACTGAGAATCCAGAAATTTGGTGTAGTGGCTAATAGTGGAGTGGTTGGTTTTGTCCATGTAGAAATCAAATTGTGGGTGATAGTTGAGTTGTGTGTGTTTGGTTATGAGGGTTGCATTTATTTTTTTTAAATTTTTTTTATTTGATTTGGTGGTAACAGCAGGGGTTTGAGTACCTAAAATTCCATTTCCTGCTGCGATTTAAACCTGATATGTTCTGGCTAATTTAGTTTTGTGACTGAGATGGACAGTCTGGCTTTAAGGCACGTCCAGATAGACTCTATTAGCCTGAAGTGAACTTACAAAGGGAATTGAATCTAATTAAGGGCTGATGTATATACATAAAAGGAAATGATATGAAGGGCTATGGAACTGAAATATATAAGACAGGATTAAGTAGCACAGCTATGAGAATAGTATACTGGAAAGCTGTTTATATGTCATTATTTCATTATATTTACTTTGGTCCGTGGAATTACTAGAGCTGTTAAAACTGAAGGAGAGGGAAAAGAACATCACCTCAGTACTGATGGTGTTATACTGGTTTCACTAGGCTGTCACCACTAGGGGGAGTTCTTTACTTATGTTCTTTACTGGTTTAAAAACGATGGAGGAAAAATGCTGATTGAGCCTCAAGTACAAAGAACACTGGGTAATGAATAGTCTGGCCTTTACCAAATTAGATGTAGGCTTAATTTTGTTAACTAATGATTCCAGTGCATTCAATTAAACATTATAAGCACTTGGATTAAGTGCGTATGTCGGTGGGTCTAAAGGTGCTAACTCATTAATAACATACAGGTTGAGTTTCCACAGCATTATAGTGTTTTTAATCTTAACTGTTTTGAGGGATTTGTTAAGATTACTATAACTTTACTGTGCTTTTAGGAAATTCACCCCTCTGTGTCCAGTTCAAAGCATCTGTTCTTGTGATTCATCAAGCCTCTGTGTAATATGTTGTTTTGTGTTTCACATTTCTGTCTAATTAAACATGCTGTCCTCTTCCTGGTAGTGTCTGCTAAATTGAAGACACAAGCAAATGTCCAATCAACTGTGACATGTGGCTCTAACCCCTGCTCTACTTCTCCCACTCTGAATTTTAAAGATAAATGTCTCGAGGAACACATAATACAATTGTAGATATTTTAAAGGGGGAAAACAAGTGGAGACAAAAATGCATTTGGGTTATTTAATCTATAGAAAATGTTTAAATTCAACGGTTTGGCAATCACAATCAACAAAATGAGCTTTTTGAATTCTGGTGGCCAATATGATTCTGGGTGCATGGGGAGTTACATCAGAATGGGTGGAATCAAGATACTCTGTGAATGTTACTTTTATACATACATGCATAGTCTTCATTTCCCAACATTTATATGCAAAATTTGTAACATTTTGACAAAGTTCAATTCTGTAAAATAAAACTTATTTTGATACCACTAATAATGTGTGTTTTTTAATAATAGAGAAAAATGAGAACTGTGTTAATCATTTTTGGCTGTTAACTGTTTTCTCATATTTTTCTCATATACAGTATTGCGTTTAACATCAGTTTAAAATCTACTGCCTCAACAGATTATAAAATGGACATAAAATGTTGATTTTGATCTGTAATGTTTACAGTAGGTCTGAATAACTGGTTCGAATATGTAAACCAGCACAGCTCTAGAAATAAATGTTCTGCATTATCCTCTTTTAAAGACATGATTGTTTTTGTCCAAGCTAAAAGATATGTACATGTCCATTTAGCAATTTTGCATATTATTAGTAGCACTTTGAAGTAACTTAGAGCAGTTTAAAAAGGGAAAAAATGAAACATGATCACTCTTGACAGCCCTGCAAAATGTAACGTGTGTTTTTATGACCCACATATCCATGTTTGCTTTGGAAATGAACTTGAAATGCTCCAGCCAAGTTATTTGTCTAAAGGCAGGAAATGTCAAGGGTTTTTTATCCCAGTGTAATGAATGATGGCTTGACTTTTCAGTGTGGTACTTAAGTGGCCCATGGGGTTAAGAAGGACAAAGGAAGGAAATGATCGCAATGGCCAGACCAATTCTCTTGCTGGCATTTATAAAATAGTGGCTGGTGTCCTCAGAATCCCTTATTTAAAATCTCCTCATCTTTCAGGTAGAGACTCCGACAGTATCTTCAGTATTTTTATCTTGCTGTGTTTTCACATAAAGTGCTTCTTACTGAGGAAAACTGCTGGACAATTCTAAACTGATACTGAGGCGACTCATGGCCTGGTGGTTAGTGAGCTGCCCCTGCGATGAGAAGGTCATGGGTTCAAATCCCAGGACTGATAGTGGGACCACTAAGGTACCCTAAAGAAAAGTGCCGTCCCCACACACTGCCCCCCCCAGGCCCTGTGTTCCTGGCTATCCGCTGCTTCTCTTGGTGAATGAGTTAAATGCAGAGAAAGAATTTCACACTGTGTGCTGTGCTGTGGTGTTCACATGTGACAAAAAAATGGCCATTTAACTTTTAAGAGAAAATGAAAGAAAGATCAGCTTACGCTAAATACTGTCTGTGATCTGCGAAATATCTGTGTCATAAGGCCACATCTCTGTATATAGCTTATATGGTGACATATGTCAAGCGTGTTTATCTTAAATGACAAATCAGAGCACTGGAAGTGATTTAGTCAGTACCACTGAATCACTAAAACGCTCCTCCCCAGAACACGTGTGCTGCTGACTTAACTGTCCTGCTTCCTGGATGTGCCATTTTTCCTTCCCTTACCACTCTGCAGGAAATCTGCAAGAAGTAGTTCCACCCCCCCCCACACACACACCCACACACAGAGCTCCATCAGTTCATATTATATTTCTATTTAGACCTGCTAATTATTTTTCTGTTAATAACTATTAGGACAGACCTCATAAGCCCATGCTGTGCTCATTTCTGTAATGCTGAATCTTACAGATCAGATTTTTGGTCTGTCCTTGGTCTGATATGAGAGCAGACTTTCTCTGAGAACTGAATTTTTATGACTCCCTTGTGACCATATAGGATGTGTTGCTCACTAACTTTTACTGAGTTCAGGGTCCTGGACCAGTTTTTCTTTCCATGATTCAGTGACGATCTAGTCTACTGTGTGTAAAACAGACTTTTTTTTGAAGAATTATTACATTAGATTTTCACATTTCTGTTTCTTCTCAGCATTTAGAAGTTGAGTCTGAACAATAATGATAGCAACATTTCATCACTCCTCCTCCAGTTCAGCTCAGAATGAAACTTTCCGCCCATGTTTGTCAAAATGTGATAAATGATGCAGACAAATTCGAAAACAAGAAAACACCACCACGAAAACACAGTCCAAATTAGAAAGGGTGGTGGCCCAGACGTCTTCTCACAAGGCATTTATTCTGTTGTCTGCCTTGCAAACAACCAGTGCGCTGGAAAGAAAATCCCCACGACTTCTTAGTTCATACACACACTTTAACTCCAAATCGTACATTTAAGGCTTACAATTTGAACCTCAGAAATCTTCTATATACACAGCTGTCTCTTCTCATCTGTACAACTTAAAGGGGTTCATTGTGAGCAAAAACAAATCAGGGTTTGGAAACCAAGCTGGCCCAGATCCAGAGCAAAATCACCATGTGGTGGCGAGCCTGTTTGCTAGCTAGGCTTGTATCATTTTTTGAACATTAGCAGACCTCCATCCAGCCAACCAGATGATTCCAGCTGCTGCATAATGACTCAGACTAAATATAGTCTTCATCCTCCGCTACCATGAGCTGCCCTACATTTGTAAAAAAGTTTTTTGTACCAGATTGAAATGGTCAGCAGGGTGGTTTAAGAGCATTTTTCTTAAAGGTCAGCTGAGGATGCAAACATTTCAACGTGAGGCTGGAAGCAAATGCTCTAGCACCTCTGTAGAAGCAAGCCAGCAGTCAGGGCTAATTTCCTTTTTTTCTTTCTTTTTTTTTTAGGCCTCTTCCTGACTGTGCCCAGTCTGCTGCCACGTCAAGATGGGTCATGTCCAGCTCTTGTTTTGGCCATTTACATGATCAGATTTAAGAGTTTCTGGTGAAGGACAGAACAATAGCATCCTGTGTTCAGTGTGGCCCATCCGCCTGTTCCCATCCCCCGGAGCAGCAAGCACTGGCAGTCCAGTAGGGAGTCATGGGGTAAATGTTCTCAGTCTGAAAGGACGTGATAAACACCCAGCCTGCCCTCTCTCAGCCGGGACAGCGTTAGCAGGCCAGTCTAAGGGGATTTCTAAACCTCATACCCTAAGGCTAGGAAAAAAATTCAAATACACGAACAATGTTGTTGCACATGACACTGTTTGCATTTTTAATCCCTGACTAGAGAGTGCACTCAGCTACGTTTGACTATTTACAGGCCAAAATGATCAAGTGAAGTCCTTTTGAATTACACAAAAGGAGTGACGTGAAGCAGCTCACTCGGGTATGCTGTTTAATCAAGCTGTTGCCTCTGATTAAGACTACGGCTTTAAATGCCCGCGAGTTTCTTAGAACAGTTTATATTGAAAATACAAAGCCATTGTTAGCTTTAAGGTTAAGCAGATGACTTTCGTTTGACTCAGCATGCAGGCTAGTGTGTGTAATCCTACAAGTAAAAAAAGACGCTTTTGTTGAAAGCTTGTCTTCGCATTCCAGATCTGCTCCAGATTGTCTTGTAAGGGAGGGAGTGTTGCCATTTTGCAGCTTATCACTCCCAACTCTCATTCATACTGTCTGGGAGCAGCTCTGTCTTGAAGGAGAGTGGGGTGTGTAACCTCCCTGTGGTTTTATCTTTACCATGGGTATCTTTTTCTGATAACGCCCTTCTGATAGCACCTTTAGACATCTGTTAGTCGGGCTGGGGGCTCTGAGGTAAGCCCTTATTCTTGGTGAGTTGTAAATTTTTCCCTTAGGTGTCATTGGTTTTAAATGCCATCCAACTGACTACTCATGACCACCCAACAGCTCAGAACAAAGATCACACAGAACTGAATAAACTAAACTCTGTTAATGTAAATGTTGGGGGCATTTTCTCCTAGAGGTCTATTTATGACAGTCATGAGTCTGTTTATATCCACCTACTAAACCACGTCTGGTCATTCAATGTAATGTTAGAGCTAAGAAACCACCAAACTGTGGCCTGCAGTCCTCCAGGATAGGAATTTAGGGCTGTAAATATCAAAACAAAAAAAAATGGTCTTCTATGGAAATGCTATTTTTTGCTACCAACCCTAGCATCTTAATGCTGATGCTGGTGTACATTTTTTGTTTTATTTGAATCTTGGCAAGCTTTCATTTCATGAAAGCCATTGGAAGCCATTGGAAATCCCAGCATTGGAAATCAAAGCATGATTGGTGGAGTCCGCAAAAAAAACAATAAATATGTTGTTTTTGTAAATTATTTATTTGTTCTGATTGGCTGCCTCCTCATAAAAGCAGTCTGGGCTTAAACATTGTAGAACCTCAGCATGAATGAGCAAGCTAACCTGTTTTGGCTGAATAAAGAGTAATTTTGGCCCGGGGGGGTAAATGATGCCCAAAGCATTTGACAGTATTTACTTATTTCAAACTTTTATTTAAAAAAATCTAGTTTTCTATGACTCTTTAGTGTACAAAAAACATTTTACTTTAAACGTAGTAACCTTTGATCTGGAGTTGTCCAACAGACGTGTCTGGACAAGAATAGATTATTTGTCCCTGGGGAAAGGACAGGATGCGTCTTTTGGGAGATGGATAGGGCGTCTTTGCCATGAGCAGACAGCTCCTCTGCAAATTGCATTACAAGACCTCACCACAGCATTACTCATCATGTAGAAGTCAGTCAATGGTTTAGGCCCTAAATACATCTCTGTTTGAAGTATATATTTCTGGTGTGGCTCTTAGATTTGCAGGAGCTGGTCAGCTAGAGGAGAGAAGATCTGAAACTAAACATGGTGAAATGGTCTTTAGTTGCTACGCTCCTCACTGGGGCAGCTGGTGGCCTAGTGGTTAGGGCGTTCGCCCTGCGATCAGGAGGTCTTGGGTTTAATTCCCAAGGCTGCTAAGCACCTCTGAGGTACCCTAAGCAAGGCTACTGTCCCCACACACTGCTCCCCATGTGCTGTGTTCCTGGCTGCCCGCTGCTTTGCTTGGTGAATGGGTTAAATGCAGAAAAAGAATTTTGTGCTGTTCACGTATGACGGAATGGTCACTCCACTGCTGAAACAGCCCATCAGTATCAGATCTGCACCAACTGTAGCTTTGGAAAAGCTGCTAAAACTGCACTATTCTCCTCTGCCTTATTTTAAAAATCTGCACTTCTACTGCACTTTAAATTTTCTTGTATTGATTTTTCTGTTTTGTTTCATTTCTTCCATAACTTGCAATGCACATTATATAGTAAATTGAATGACCTTGTGTGTATGATAACGTGCTATATATATAAACCTGACTTGACTTGACACAGAAATGGCTTCAACCAGTATGTGAACTGGCACCTGGAAATACAACTGTAAAGTAAACAAAGCCATGCAAAGCATATTAGCAGTTATTCAGTGTCTACTGTGTTTATCCTACTCACTGTCACACCTTAAGCATTTACGTTTAGTAAGCAATAATGGTGAGCCTCTCTGACCAAAGCAGTAAAACATGGCCAAAAAGGGTTCAAGCTGACACAAGGAATGTTGGAACAGTGGCCAGAGGATTTATAGCCCCCTGTTACACACAGCACATACACATCCAGTCTGTTGATCGGCCCCCTGCTGTGGTGTGATTCCCCATCTTCTGCCTTCTTGTCTCACTAACATATGGAGAAAGGGGATGGCAGCATGGTGGGAATGCTGGAACACATTCACTGACTGGAAGTGCTGTTGTGGAGGATTTTAATGTGCAGGATCCTAATGGGCAGGATTTCACTTCATCTCATGCAGTCTGTAATTATCAGATGGTTTCTATTAAGGCTAATGTTTCTAAGTCATGAATCTTATGGGAGTCACTCAAAGAGCATAAAGCACAACTACGTTTCAGACAGCATAGTCATACCTTAATCGCTCTTTGTCTTTAGCACTGAAAAGAAACAGATGGCCCTGAAGAGCGATCAAGACTATCCTTTTCACGTGAACTCACAGACGACTGATTTAGTCAGATTCTTCATTTTAACTCTTTCCTTATTTAAATTCGAACACTCTGCCAATAGTTTAAACTCTTTCTTTATTCGAATTCAATCATTCTGCCAGCATAATTTCAGGGAATCTGTATGAGGGGGTACTGTCTGGCCAAAATTTGTTTATCATTCCATTCCAGTACTGGTCCCATCACATTCCCAGCATGGCATGTTCTCCTCAAGCTTCCAAGTGTTAATAAATACTCATGAATGACTCTGACACCCCACCCAAAAAAGCCACTCTGAAGTCTGCGTGTTTTGGTTTGTGGCTTGTCAGCTCACAATTAGTCATGAGGAAGTGATACCAATCCCTTCTTTCTGCTATGAAGTATTTTGCACTGGGAGCCATTAGTATTAGACTACTAAGCCTGTCTCTGTCTTTCTCAGGGATCATGTTATAACCATTTTTTTCAGGTAACAGAGTTCAAATGAAGGACAATGTAGTGCAAAAAAGCATCATAACTCTTACTGACATCCTGGCAATAAATGTACATAATGCATGAAACACATACAGGTATCCTAATGGAACCAAGTGTCAAAAAAGGCACACATGCCCACATTCGTATATATGAAAATATAAAATTACCGCAAGTGAATCACAAGTACATTGTATTTAAAGTAACCATACTGACATCCTGTTTCCTGGGCTTGTGTTTGTTCAGCCCTGAAGCAGCAGAGGAACTGAAGTATGCTTGAGTCAGCAGCCTTTACCACTGCTGGATCATCTGGAGCTCTAGACCAACTTCCCAAGCTGCTCAGGAGCCTTACAGTGCTGCTTCACCATCAGTGCAGAGAACTGAACTGACACTTTTAGGTTTCAACAGAGGGGTGACAGGAGTCCTAATAAGTCATCTTTCATCCTATCAGTTACATTTTCACAGAAAATGTACTTTAACACACTGGTGTCATTTCCAGGGGAACTTGCTACAGCAGTTAGGGCGGATGTGGGTTAATTAGCATGTGTGATGTACTGTTGAAGTAACTTTCCAATAATGTTACTTAAACATGCCCTCTTATGACCAGCTTCATCTGTTTCGATAAAACGAGGTCACAGGCTCTTCTTTATATTCACTGAGGAAACTACAGCTACAATGGATGACAAAACTACAGCTACAGCTACAAACAGATGGAGAATATAATGCAATAAGGGTTTACATTAGATCTGGTGGTAAGATCAGATCTGGACCTTCTGATAAAAAAAAATACTGGTGAAAAAAGTTACATACAGCCACTGACTGGGAATTAGTGGTACTGGTTGCATCTGAATGAAACGTGGCTGATAGTCAGTCATCATGCTGTGGGTCAGAAAAAAACTCCCTTTGATTTCTCTAAGTCTAAAACTTTCTTTGACATCTGCACTCGGTTAAACTCTGACCACAAGCCTGGTAAAATGGCCAGTGCTGCAACGTTAGTTTTTTACCTTCTTCTGCAGATGGAAGATTCTAGGTCTAAAGTTAAAAGGAGCATCTTTAAATGTATTACATTTATTACAATTAAATGAAAAATATAAACCTCCTAGGCAATTACCAAATGTCGATATAAAAGTAATAACACAACCTAATTTTAGATATGCATGACTAAATTAAGTTGTTTAAAATATTTTGCTTATAATTTTAATCACACTTTAACTACACAGTGTCAGTTTATCATTCACTTACACACATGGAATTTCACACTTACTTGAAAAACTCACAGTGAGCTTTAATAAATGATGCAGTCCTGTAATATAACAACTTGCTGCTAAACAACGTTGCAAAATATTTCGATAAAGAACACAAAAAACACAGCCATGGTGACAATTTACTTACAATATTTCATGAAAAATAAAAACATGCTCAAAGAAAAAAAAAACCAAAATGAATTATAAGCACAAACTAGGCATAGTGATTATGCAGGTCCCTGAGGGTCAAAGTCAACATCATTAAATTTGGACTAAACTGTTATCATCAGTGGTAGCAATTTAGAAATGTAAAATCTCAGGTCAGTAGAATTAGACAATTTAAATAAAAGTACAAAATGTCTTTTAATTCTCCAGCCTTTGTATACATTTGTGCTGTGTTTGTGTTCTGTACTATATTCTACAATGATCTTTAATAAACTCACTGAACATTGTGCGCTTTGTATCGCTCCAAGTGTTTTGTCAGGTCCTTGATGCGCAGATCCTTCAGATGAACCAGATGCTCCAGCCTATTCACTTTTATCTGCAAAATCTGCAGGCAGAATAACCGGACATTCACTTTAGCGTTCAGTTTCTACTGTCAGGATTGTCTAATAGTGCATCACAGACCAGTTCTGGCCCATAAGTGTGCTGTATCACAAGCTCTGTGCAACCATTAGGCCATACAGAAATGCATAAGAACATGTAGGTGATGTTCTAACATTAGTGTTTTTGGTGTGCCATTGCGTCATCTTTCATTTTAGATCAGACAGGCGGGCTGAGCGTTATCATATGAATGCATTCTTCAGTTCATTCTTCATCAAAGTGGTAATTGTTGACATTAATTACACAGGTCAACCAAAAAAAAATCTGTAATCACCACAAACCACAAGACACATTTCTAAACCAGTTTTTCATGCTGATTTCAGATCTGCTTTCAGTTTTTTTTCAGTCACATAAACTTATGAGTAATATTAGATTTGCAATAGACCTGCATGCAGTTTTTATTAAACCGCAAGCACCAATTAAGTAATTGTTTCAATATTTTCAGTGCGAAGTCAGATAGGAGCACACTGTGGCATAGATATAATGATCAGTGCCAGTCAGTTACCACTGTTTCTTCAAACACACTCAGCATATGATTATTATATGCTAATTATACCAACTATCATGCGATATATAACTAGCTTCATCACAAAAACTGTACGTGCAGGAAAAACTAAACACAGATTTGAAATCAGCATGAAAAACACTACAAAACCCACATAAACTTATCTCTGATGATTTTGACCGTTGACCTGTGTTCTTGTTCTGAACTATCAGAAGTTCAAGAGCTTATAGATCGAAGTTTACTTACTTGTTATAATATTGCAATTTTACACCTAGCCATCTTTAACTAGAAAAAGCAACTTAAAAGCCTGGATTTACACAGAACTTGAAAAAACTTTAAACGACATTTTCTGACTAAAGCTACTGAAGACGTACCCTTAGGGACCACTAAAGTGACAGAACTTGAACGGTGAAAGGTACTTCTTTCTGACAGTGTAGAGAACTGGTAACATGCTGGTGTCTTTATCCTTTGAGAGGATCTTTATTTTTAAGGTTCCAGTACATTTTAATTATGATTTTATTCATTTGTAAATATCCTATATGTCCAGTGTAATCCATTGCTGTATGTACTTGAGCTTCAATGCTGACTAAAAGTGACAAATCAGATTAAGTCGGTGTCAAACAGGTCAGGAAATTTCGTCATATTACGGGAAGGCCGGGGTGATAATCAGTCACAAAGTCTCCGCGATTGACCCCTTAAAGTTCAGCTGCAGAAATGTGCACTTTAGTGACCTTTGCTTTTAAAATTGGCCACCAGTGTGATATTGGTCCTTGTGAGGGTCATCATGACAAGAGCCACTCAACAGGGGAATGACCTCTTTGGGAGAGGTTTGAGGTTGTTGGTTTCACACTATTTTATCTGTTTTTTGCTCAAAACGGCACTACAGCAGCACTACAGTCTTTTTTTTCATGTATAATGAAGAAATTAATTCATTCATTGACTGTAACCGCTTAATCCTTACTAGGGTGGCGGGTACCCGGAGCTGATCCCGGGGACTACGGGCACGAGGTAGGGACTCACCCTGGGCGGGGCGCCAGCCCACAGCAGGGCGCGCACACACACACACACACACACGTACGGTCAATTTAGAATCCTCAATTCACCTGACACTCATGTCTTTGTACTGTGGGAGAAACCCGGAGACGCTGGAGGAAAACCACGCCACCACCAGGAGGACATGCAAACTCCACACACACACAAAAGGCCAGGACCTGGATTCAAACCCCCAACCCTGGAGGTGTGCTACCCACTGCACCACTGAAGAAGAAATGACAACTAAAGACCAGATTGTTTTGTATCTGTTTATTTCATGTTCACAATGTCAGTTTTTTTTGTACAGCTATGCAAGACAATACAGTATAAATACAGTTTTATGGAATGTGTTATAACAGCCTATCAACAGACACAGCCCAGTCCTTTTTTATGAAAACATTTATACATATTTACACATATCTACATTACATTTCACGCCTTCAGTTTCAAACAATGCATTTATTACACTTGTACCTTTTTAAAAAAAAAAATGTTTCAGCAGCTTTGTAACATATCGGACAATCAAAACCGACAAAAAACGGTAATTTTCCATCTGCATAAAGTGCTCAGTAGTGTTTGGTCTTTGGACTGGAAGTAAGACGGCAGTCAGTTCTAACAGAACTAACAGAGCTGTAAGCTGATCATATAGGCCCCTTTGAAGTCGAGACAAGGCAGGTTTATGATTATTATGATTACTGCTGGTGCTCTAAATCCCCCTCATGGGATTATCTTTATGGAATCGTTCCTCTGGGTCACACACTATCACTCATGATCACATGTTATTCTCATCCCAGTTCAGAGCAGCAACAGGAGGAGCCGAACACCAGCGAGCGGCTAAAACGCAAACTAACCTGAAGTTCAAACATAAAAACATCACAGGCAAGAAGCTTTCAGTGCTGTACTACTACCTTCAGAGAGAGAGAGGAAAATGAGAATAAGGAAAGGAAAGAAAAGTAAAAAGCAGGGGAGAAATAATGAACGAGAGAAAAGGATAAAGAAATAGAAGGCAATGAGAAAGAAAAAGAAGAAAATGAGAATAAGGGAAGAAAGAAGTAAAGAAAATGAAAGAGTGCAATGGAATAAAAAGGAAAGAAAGAAGAAAATGAGAATAAAGGAAAGAAAGAAAGCAAACAAAGAATGAGAAAAAATGACCAAGAAAGAATAAAGAAATAATGTGAAAATGAGTAAGAACAAAAGGTTGTAAAAGAAAAAAAGAAATGAGAGAAAGACAGAAAAGAAAGAAATAAAGAAAGGCAGTGGTTCCCAAACTGGGGGGCGCAGAGGTATTGCAGGGAGGCGCATGAATGGGATAACCTGTGTAGTTTGAATTGGAAGGGGGGCTCATTAATGTTCTTATCTAGAAAAGGGGGGCCCTGCAGAGAAAGTTTGGGAACCACTGCATTATACCAAAAGGCTGTAGTGTTCATCAAGGCCTAGAGCCATATAGGAACCTCTGTTTATATGAGTGTTTGGTTTTTAACAAGATCAACCAAAGATCAACCAAGCAAAGGCAAAAAGTAAAGTCTGTCTCCAGTTTTCAGTAGTCCTTCAAGGAACCGGCTGCTGGCAAATCCTGTATGCATATTTTAATACTTATTTTTGTTGGTTGTGGTTATTAGATATCTGTAGTGAAACAAAACTCAGCATGTTTGAGGGGGACATCAGGGACAGTGAGCTACTGAGGAGAGCCTGCAGAGGAGCAACACTCATCTTCCACGCTGCCTCTCTCATAGATGTCACTGGAGCTATAGACTACAGCGAACTGCATGGGGTCAACGTTAAAGGTGCAAGGTCATTTACTAAAACTGTCATATGCTTTCTGCAGCCTGTAACCATCCATAAATTCATCAGGAATATAGACATATTGGCTTATATTTAGTTAATGATCATTTGCATTCTATAGGCTCCTAACTACACACAACTACCTGATTTCTTCTATTTTTGAACATTCATCAGACTTGCTTGTTTCAGATCTTCAAAACAAAATGTAGTATACGGCAGAGACCTGAGTAAACACAAAATATAGTTTTTAAACGATCCTAGACAATACTTTTCAGCCAAAGAAAAAACTGGATACTGAGCAGAAAAAAAAGCATGTAACAAAATATATTTTTTCTTTTTTTGTGCCAGGTACCCAGCTGCTCCTAGAGACATGTATTCAAGAAAATGTGGCTTCATTCATTTACACCAGTAGTATTGAGGTTACTGGCCCAAATCCTCAGGGTGAACCTATCATCAACGGTAATGAGGACACACTGTACACTTCTTCCTTAAAGTTTCCCTATAGCCAAACCAAAAAGGAAGCTGAACAGCTGTGCCTTAATGCCCATGAGGAGGTGCTTCAAAACGGAGCTCACCTTGCTACCTGTGTTCTGAGGCCAATGTACATCTATGGAGAGGGCTGCCGTTTTACTTTAGGCCACATGCGGGATGGCATCCGGAATGGTGATGTGTTACTGCGGACTTCACGTCGTGAAGCTAAAGTTAACCCTGTGTATGTGGGAAATGCTGCCCTAGCCCATCTGCAGGCTGCCCGATCCCTGAAAGATCCTCAGAAAAGAGCTGTGGTTGGTGGAAACTTTTACTACGTCTCGGACAACACGCCACCCATCAGCTATTCTGACTTCAACCATGCCGTTCTGTCTCCTTTAGGCTTCGGCATACAGGAAAGACCCATTCTACCTTTCCCCATTCTTTATCTCATCTCTTTCCTCATGGAAAGCCTCCAAGCCTTGCTCCGCCCCTTCCTGCACTATACCCCACCGCTAAATCGACAGCTTCTGGTCATGCTCAACACGCCCTTTAGCTTCTCCTATAAAAAGGCCTTCAGAGATTTGGGATACACTCCTCGCTATGAGTGGGCAGAAGCACGTAAACGCACGACTGATTGGCTAGCGTCTGTTTTGGACAAAGAAAGAGAACAAATCAACATGAAATAAAAGCATACAATATTGTGCTTTATGTTCTAGTGAAGAAATGGGGCACAGTCTAACATGGGAATGTGTAATATGTGGATTTTATGCAGTTTTGGTCATCATCTTGTATTTCCATTATAACCTCTTCAGCTAATTCTGGCAGCAACTGAACAGGATTTTCTTGAGATTCACACTGACTGTTTTCATCACTGGGTTGTGTGTCTGAGTTACCATTTAATCACTTTCTTTAGTGGCTAATGTTACACATTTTGGAACACAAACACATAGTTTGAGGTAGACAGGCTGAAATACCGCCTCCACATGGTGAGGTCAGATGTAACAGTATTATTAACTAAGCCTCACCAAACAAAAATAAAAGAGGTCCATATCTTCCTCATATAGCCAAAGATGTTATATTTGGAAGTTTTTATGCACAGAGTTATCAAAAATATACTCTACATGATATTACTATAGTTAATATTTGTTCTTCTACTTTATAGTCAATGTAAATGTTTCATCTGGCACAGCCACTTCTAATTTTTCATAATACTATTAAAAATAATACTAATTTTTATTCTGATAACTGTACTATTATGTACAGTGTGTGATTCAAACATCTAACCTCATCTGTGGGGAAAGCCATAACATTTCCTCTCACGTCACTTTCAACTGAATTGTCCACAAATGGTAGGATTTAGAAAGTTTTCATTTGTTGCAAGGATGAATATGATATATTGTCCTATGTGGAGACATCAACAGAATTCAGCTGCTTTGGAATAGTCAAGTAAAATTTTCTTTAACCAAGAAGTTGTCCTGTCTAAAGAAATCAAGGCACAGCAAGAAAAAAGGGAAGATTGATAAGGATTTGAGCAAAGCCAGGGCATGTTTATTGCCTAATTGACAGAATGAGGTGAGAAGACAGTTGGAAAACACCCACAAATGCAAATGATTAAAAATCATATTTTATCTTTAACTTATTAAAATAATTCATCCCTAGGTCACAATAGTTAGTATTTGCATGTGGTACCACCAACCTTTTCTAATCAATGGTTCTCAATCAGTCTCTCAAACAGTCTACATCTTAGCTCCAACTGATTTTGCAGCACATAAGGATAGAGCCAAAATGTGGACCACTTGGTGCGCCTTAAGTTTGAGCACCACTGTTTCAGATGGGGTAAAAATGTTATTTAAAAAGTCCTTTTGGGCCCATTACCACAAACCTTGTGTTCACTGACAAAAACATGGTAACATTTAAAAATAGCCATGCAATAAATGAGGCTGTTAATAAAAATGTTCAATAAAAAGATTCTTCTCAGCGTGTGTAACATTTGCATTTAACAGAGTTGTATTTGGAGGGTTTTTTTCAGACTTCGGTTGAACCAATACTTATATAAGACTTGACTATTATCTGAATTGACAGTGAAGTGTAAATGGGTTTGTACCCATTGATCTGTAAAAGACCCTACTGCAACATTAACCCCCAGCTACAGTAATTCTCAGTGATTGCTGCCAAAGGCCAGAGTCCAGTGTCTGAACACAAACAAACGTTTAAACCCAGTGAGGTCATGGATTCACAGCCAGCTGCGGCACAACGAACACAGATCATTTGTTTCACATTGCTTCAGTTAGAGCCTTCTCTGTCGGCTGCAACTTTTCCATCTCTGAAGTACAAAACAAGCCGGATTCGGGGAGTTAATACCACACAAGTGCTGTCGTGCTGTTGTTGGATATAAAATCACAGCAGGATTGGAAGGGAGAGCTTGCCAGGAACTCTCTCATCTGACTTAATCGGATATTAGAACATTTTTTTCGTGCCAAGCGCTGTGGGGCACATTGTTACTTACGGTGAATTCCACTATTAGGTGGATTCTAGATCTGACTTGGAGTGCTGGTGTCAGGAAAAAGAGCAAATAGAGTTTGGCAGAATGTAGTAAGTGGAACTGGGGTTTGGCTAAACGTAGAAAGAGGAATGTTTATTGCCACCCACAACAAAAAAGAAAGCACTTTATAATAAAGTGTCTGGAAAGCATATCTTTAACCTGTGTACAAATGGCTTGGAAATGGATCACGTTTTGCACACTTTTGTCACTCTGTGCCACTTCAGTGATTGGTAAGTGCACTTCTATTCCATTATTCCATAGAATACCTAAAACACTGAAAATCTACTGAAACTAATTTGAAAAATATTCGCAAATGTCAGTTTAGCATTAATTGACTATTCACAATAAAATATATTGCT
>JBBPCY010000150.1:20152378-20190829 GCA_037974405.1 Brachyalestes nurse
CACCTTTTTGACCAGAGCCTTGAGGAGCTGAAATTAGGAGAGCAATCTTATTATTTTTATGAGCATTTTGTTTCACACCAATAAAAAAGTGATAGTTATGAAGTTTTTTTTGTATTATTTTTCTTGGTGAAACACTGTTTCACTTGTAGTCTTATAGAAACCGCCACTGGGGTGAACCGACAAAGAACAGAACTAAAACACAGGCTTTTATCTAGAACTCAACTCAAAACAGGTGTTAGAACTAAAGGTCCATAATATCCGGCCAGCCCGGCCTAGTGAGATGCCACACCCCCAGTTAACCTAAAAGTCCTTATACCATAGCAGCCTCTGGCTGTGTGACAGTTGCCAGTATTGTTAGTGAGCTTTTAAGCTATGAGGGAAGATGATTCAAAAATTCATTTAACTATTTTGACCCTGCCTGCACTAAGTAAACCCACCAACATGGCCCCTCTCAGGCCCTATATCACATGTCACACAGGAATAATCATAGCATGTGTGTATTGGGGGGGGTGTAAAATGACTAAGAAACTGAGGAGAAAGGAAAAAGAAGACAAGAAGTAGGAGAGTGTATAGAAGTATGGATGTGTCAGAGACTGGAGACAAGGGTGTGGCTGGTCTTTTATATCCTGCCTCAAGCACATAGAATTCATACAATAGACAAAAGAAAACCTCCCTCAACAAACACTTTCACGTACGATATCTTTACTATATATAGGCGTTAGTTATCAGTTAGGCCGTCTTTCATACACAGTTAACATTATTCAAGCTGCTTGAGTCACCGAGCAAGAAGAAAAGGCTGAGTTTAGATGGGTTAAATGCCACTTTTGGATTTTAACTGTATGTATGTGTGTCTGTGTATCTGTGTGTGTGTGAAACAATGGGTGGGGAACTTACATAAGTTTTTTATACTGGTTTCCACCTTGTGTATATAATACAGATACATATTTGTGTTACTGTTAAAATGTGTGTATATATTTACACACATGTGATGTGGTTAACTGACTCACAGTTGTGTGCAAATGACGTGTGTTGATTTTGTACACACCCTGGACAGAACATTACTGTTTATTTGCTGAATTTGACTTTTAACGCAAACCGTGATCAGTGCAAAAGTTGTGAAATTTATGCTTTATTTTTTCCCCCAGTATGTTAAAATCAACAGATCAATAGAATTTATGCATTAAAATGTGTAGAAGAATGCACTACCTGCAGAGTATGTGTACCAGGGTTGGGGTCATTCATGGATTGAATTGAGAATGCACGGTAAATTCCCATTCACTTCCATTGGAATTGATTCGGAATGTCAGGAAACAAAATTCCACCTCCTAAGAATTTGACTTGATGTGTTAAATAGTCTACAGTACATTAATTATAATGAATCACATAAATCATAAACTAAAGAAATACTAAAGAAAGAGTAATATAGTCTCACTCTTATCTAATTCTATACTTCTTTATTTGCACTGTTCTGTTTGTTGCGTAATGTCTACTGTCTGTTGCACTATATGTACACTGTGGAACCAGAACTTCACCGTTTCGTCTCTCTGTATTCTTGTATATGGTCGAGATAACAATGAAGTTCACTTTGACTTTGACTTGTATGTTTTATACCATTTTCTTGTTTGAATTGGAATTGCTGAGTTCACTCCTGAGTTGACCCCAACCCTGATGTGTACTTACACCAACCAGCCATAATAGTAATACCACAGACGAAGCAAAGATCATTGATTATCTCGTTACAGTGGCACCTGTCAAGGGTGGAATGTATTATGCAGTGAGTGAACAGTCAGTTCTTGAAGTTGATGTGTTGGAAGCAGGAACAATGGGTGAGTGTAAGGATCTGAGTGATTGCAAAAGCAGGTCTTATGGGGTGTTTCTGGTTTGCAGTGATCAATACCTACCAAAAATGGTCCAAAGAAAGACAACAGGTGACAGGGGATGGCAGGGTCATGGGCATTAAGGCCTGTTGATGTGCGAGGCCGGCCCATGTGGTCTTATCCCACTGCAAAGCTGTGATCAGTGCTGGACTGGCCGTCCGGCATACCGGGCCGATGGTATATTTGGGTCAGTCAGGTAAATTTGGGCCGACCCCCCAACCACCCTCCACCCCTCCACCCTGAAAGCACGATATCGAGAGGGACACCGGCGCGTATTCCTGCTTGGCCCGATGTCAAAATGCCCGGTAAGATTTTTTGTCCCAGTCCAGCCCTGGCTGTGATATTACTGTGATATTGCTGGCTCTGATAGAAAGGTGTCAGAACACACAGGGCATCATAGCTTGCTGCGTATGGGGCTGTTCCGAGTGCCCATACTGACCCCTATTAACAACTAAAAGTGCCTATAATGGACAAGTGAGTATCAGAACTGGATCATGGAGGAAAAAGGTGACCTGGTCTGATGAATCAAATTTTCTTTTACATCCTGCGAAAAGCCAGGAGCGTATTTTGCTTACCTGTAAACGACCTGGCACCAGGATCCACTATTGGAAGAAGGTGAGGCAGTGCGATGCTTTGGGCAACATTCTGCTGGGAAACCTTGAGTCCGGAATTCATGTGGATGTTACTTTAACTCAGTGGTTCCCAAACTGGGGGGCGCAGAGGTATTGCAGAGGGGTGCACCAACTTTTAAGTTCTTTGGTTTTTTTTTCTGACTGGGAACTGGTTGATTTTCCCAGCCATTTCTGTGGAGACAGTTGTTTGTTCTTGTTTATAACTTCAGTTTGCTCTTTATTTCTCCCACAGTGGTGACATTGCACCATTTGTTATTGCATTTGTTTCGCTCAGTTAGAAAATTGAGCTGTATTTCAAATAAAGTTTGAATCTGAACCTGTGTGGTTTGAATGGGGAAAGGGGGCTCATTAATGTTCCTATCTAGAAAAGGGGGGCCCTGCAGAGAAAGTTTGGGGACCATTGTCCTAAAGAATTGTAGCTGAATTGTGAAATCTTAGATCACATGATGCACTGGGGGCAGCTGGTAGCCCAGTGGCTAATTCAGCTACAATTCTTTAGGAGATGATTCACACGTTTTAGCACTTCTCAGTCTGAGCATCATCCTGTGATCAGGAAGTCATGGGTTGGAATCCTAAGACTGCTAAGTACCTCTGAGGTACCCTTGAGTAAGGTTCCGTCCTCACACACTGCTCCCCGGGCGCTGTGTTATTGGGTGTCCACTGCTTCACTTGGTGAATAGGTTAAATGCAGAGGAGAGATTGTGGTGTGTTCATGTATGACAGAATGGTCACTTTCACTTCACTTTCACTGATTTGCTGATTAAAAAATCACAACTCAACCAAATCTTCGTGAAAATCGAGATTTCTTGAGATATACATTTCTGGAAAAGAACTGTAAGTGAATAAAATCATGGCAAAATTTAAGATTTCACTATGAATTCGGGTAAGTCCCAAAGAATTCTCAAGAATCCACATATTTATTGTGAATTTTGGGATCTTGATGTGATGCACTGATTTGCCTCATAAATATTTAACTAAGTCATGGCAGAAATCGAGAATTATTGATGCATAAATCCGTTGTAAGTGAATCAAATCATGGTCAACTTTCGAATGTTGGGATGTATTGAATTGTTTCTTAAAGAATTGTGCTCTGTTTCAGAAGTTCTGAAATTTGAGATTCAAGCGCTAAACCAGTTTCTAAAAAATTATGGACGAATTGCAGTGAATTTTTAGATCATGTGACGCTCTGAATCATTTGCTAAAGAATCACAAATTCGCTAAATCATGGTGGAATCTGAGAAATCATTATGAATTCAATTGATTTCCATAGATTATTTAAGACTCCTCAAGAGTATGCAGCTGATTTTTTTGATGCACCGAATTTGTTCCATAAAGAGTCAAGCTCAGATTGAGAAGTGGTGAAATTGGGATGTACTGAATCATTTCTGAAGGAATTGTAATTGAATCATAAGGTTGTGAGATCCAAATCCCTAGTGTCTGTTCAGCACATCAATGCCGGCTTTGTCTGGATACGGTTACGGGTCTGGATGGGCATTGATTAAAAGGCTTTGTATTTCGGCTGGCATGTGAGGCGGCTGATGGAGCGTCCACTCAACGGCTCTTTCATACTCTCAGGTTCTTCCCTGTCGGCTGGAGCTATGGTCAGGGCCTGGCAGTATTTTTCGGTCTGAGCACACTGGCTGAGGCTTCATTATTCCACTTATTTTAAAGGTCAACTTTCATTTTCGTAGGCCATAAAGCACACTCTCATTCATCATGCTGAGGTTATTGGTCTGCGGTAAAAGAGGAAGAAAAAAAAGAAAAAAAAGGGTGTCTCAGTGCTCACACTGTTGCTCTTTCAAACGAAAATATGAGCAGCATTGTGTATATATGCACAATCTTAACAACAAAAATAATGTAACTGGTCTTGTTGGTCCTGGCTTGGCCCTATGTTCTGTATGTTCTGTTCTGTACATTAGATTTACAGCAAACCTCATATAAGTTTGGGAAAGTCAGCATCTGTAAGGCTACTCGATGACAATACGGACATTTATAAGGGCTTATTCATACTACCGTCTAATACTTACTTTTGTGAAACTGACTAAAGCAGCCTTTATAATGTCTGGTGTTTGTATCGGAGCTAGAATCTGAAAACTTTAAATAAACTTTAAAATAAGAGTCAAAGTAAACTCTTCGTAAATACCCTAAACATGCTTTTAGGCCTTTAGAAATGCAGTTTTATGTCAGTTACCATAAAAGGCTAATATAGGTCAGTATTCGGATTAAGGTGGTTATTTTGATTTGTGTATTTATGTGTTGTAATTTTTTTTTACTTCATGGTGTTGCTTCATGGTGTTGCTACAAACAATGTTTTAGTGTCTATTTTGTGTCCTGTCTGAGGTTAAAAGGTCAGTTTTTTTTCATAAAACGTAAGGTTTGCTGGTACGGCAGCGGAAGAATTGTGCACACTGAAACCAAAACCAAATGATATCTTGTTATGCGAAGGCCCTTTCTGTGTGGAGTTTGAATATCCCCCTCATGTCTGTATGAGTTTCTGGCAGGATCTCTGGTTTCCTCCCACAGTACAGTCCAAGTCAGGAAGTTTGGTGATGCTAAATTAAACCGTGTGTGTGTGTGTGTGTGTGTGTGTGTGTGCATGCTGGGATAGGCTCCAGCATCCCCTATGACCCTGACTGAGAATAAGCTTCTTAGATAATGGATGAATATCTTCTTATTTCTAATGGCTTGTATATGTATTTTGAGGTTTAACCCTTAGTCCGTTTTTGATGGAAATACAAAGATATTCAAACAGAAATAGAACTAATACTGTATTGTTACATCTGCACGGGAAAAATGATAAAATATAACTGTGGGCATACAGCAAGTGCATAACAGTGGAACGGCAAACTGCCGTGTACATGGTGTGGAATACATAAGCACAATGAAACCAAAACCAAATCATGGATGAACGGATGAATATCGTATTCCTATTGACACGAATGCATTTTAATGGATAACACTCAGCCCTTTTTTTTCGAAAGACAAACAAGCCAATAGAAATAATATGATTTTCGTCCATTCATCCATTATCTAAGAAGCTTATTCTTAACCAGGGTGGTGGGGGGTGTTGGAGCCTATCTCAGCATTCAAAGGGCTCAAACACACACACACTCAGGGGTCATTCAGAAACCAAATTACCCTGGTTATGGATAAGCTCCTCAGGTAATGGATGAAATGATGAATGTCTTATGATTACTTTTGGCTCACATGTGTTTTGAGGCACAACCCTGAGTCCTTTCTGATGGAAATGTGGTGTTTTGTATTCTTGTTTGCTTTCCCCACTGATACTACGCTATAGTGTGGGTCTTTAGATCAGTTCCAGTGTCTTCAGTCTCTGAAATGACATTCTGGTGCGGCTGAGAGGCTGCTTGAGTGTAAAGTCTGCGAGCGCGCCGTCTTTCATGAGTGCAATCACAGTGACGTAGCCGTGTCAGTCTTTCTGCAAGAGCAGCTGTTCTAAATGCAGCCTAGTCAAAACCCTCAGTCACTCTCACACTGTGGACGACCGCAGTTTCTCTGAATGGGCGAAGAGGAGTCTAAAGCCAGTGCTGTGATGAAACGGCACGGGGGTGGGGAGGGTATGTAGAAGTATGGATGGTGCATGCAATCGAGTGGCGCCGTCCTGTAATAGGGCCAAATAACGGCATTACACTGCTGTATCTCCAAAATGGGAGCTTTATAGGAGGAAAATGGGTGTAATGCGATGTAATTTTAGACCACTTCCATTGGTCCATTTATCATGAAGAGTTTGTAAAAGGTAGATGCTTTTTAAAAATGGTCTTTGGGTATTCTCACTTTAGGCCTGGTTGCTTTGTTAGGGGCCCCTACCCACTCCTCCTGCAGGCCCACGCTCATGAACCCACCCATCTATAGCACCCTCTGTCACACTCCTACTCATCAGACTTAATAACTCCTCCCCCTGCCACACACCCACACAAAAATCTGTGCAATAACCTGCTACTACTCAGAGATACAATTTATTTTTGAGTTTAAATCATTACCATTATATGTCTTATTATTACGTGCAATAGTCCTACCAGGTGCAGTATCGTGTGCAGTTTCATATTGGGTGCTAAATCATTATTATTATTTGCAATATCTGATTATTATGTGTAGTATCGCTACTTATGTCTGTCACTGATGTACTTCTAATCCCTATTACGTGCAATATCAGACTCAATATAAAGAAGAACTCCAAATAAATAAATTAATTAATTAATTAAATCAATAAAATTAGCGATAGTATTCATACCCCAACATTCATAGCGTAGTGTAGTTCGTACGTTTCCTAAGTTTTTATTTTACTTTATTTTTGTACCTCCAGGGTTGGGTCCTGGCCTTGTGTATGTGGAGTTTGCATGTTCTCCTTGTGGTGGTGTGTGTTTCCTCCGGGGCCTCCGGGTTTCTCCCACAGTCCAAAGACATGCGCATCAGGTGAATTGGGGATTCTAAATTGACCGTAGGCCTGAGTGTGTGAGCGAATGGTGTGTGTATGTGTGCAGTGCAGTGGGCTGGTGAACACACTAGAAAAATAAACGCGACTTTGAGGGTTAAATGTGCTTGAGCGCAGTATGGGACGCCCAGTGTCCGTACATTCTAAAACACAAATAAATAAAAATAATATTAGGGCTGCTGTAACATCTTAATTCATCCGAACACCCACAGGAAAGCTCAGCCGGAACAGGGATTGGTCGGGAGGATATCAGCACACTGCGATTGGTTAGAGGTTCCGTTTGCATGTCATTTGCATGTAATTTGCATGTCACTAATGCCAAAGCCAACATCACATTATCAGCTAACAAGCAGCTACATCTAAAGCAGTTTAAAAAACGCCCTCAGCACTGGATTTTATAACGCCTCCTCTTTGCAAAGAGAGCATGCTCTGGGGAGAGAAACGACTGATATCAGCAGCCTGTCTCTTTCACTCGTCTCTCCACTGCTTTTTTTATCCTCGGAAAATTGAAACCAATGGTGCCCACTCTTATCGTGACATCAGCAGAAAAATAAAAAGCAACTCAAGCCCTCCTTGCTCTGTCCTGCTCTCTCTCTCTCTCTCTCTCTCTCTCTCTCTTCCTCTCTCTCTCTACCTCTTTTCTTCTCCCTCTGTCTCTTTCCCTCATCTCTCTCTTTCTCTCGTTTCTACCTTTATGTATTAGTCTCTGCTCTCTTCTCTTCCTCTCTTATCTTTCTTTCTCTTCTTTCCTTTCTATCTCTTACCTCTACCGTTCTGCTTTTCTCATTTTCCCTCGTTATCTCTTTTTTTTGCCTTTTCTGTTCCTTTATCTTACATTCCATTTTCTTTTCTCCATTTCGTATTCTCTCTTCCTCTTTCTCTTCTGTCTTTGTCTCTGTTCTCCCTTCTTCCTCTTTCTTCCTCTCCTTTGTCTTTCTGCTAAGTACTCCATTCTTTTTTCTCCTTATCTCTATACTTCTTTTCCTTTTGATCTCTTTTATTTCCTTTCCCTTTCTTCTGTTTTCTCTCTACCTCTACCCCCTCTCTTTCTTTAGTCTCTCCTCCCTCTCCTCTATCTCTGTCTTTGTCTTTTGCTCTCTTCTTTTCTTCTTCTCCCTCTCTTATCTTTCTTCCTTTCTTTCTGCTCCTGACACAATTTCATTCTTGTTCACCTTTTGTCTTTCTCTTTTACTCTTTTACTTTTTTCTATTTCTTTTTCTTTTCACCTTTTCTTTGTCTCCATAAGTCTCTATATCGTTGTGTTTCTCTCTCACCTTTCTGCTCGTCACACACTCTCATTCTTTTATCTCTCTTGCTCTCCTTTTTTCCTTTTCTTCTTATATTTCTCCTTTCACTTTCTCACTGTCCTTGTCCATCTATCTCTGTTTCATTGTGTTTGTCTTGTCTTCTCTCTCTCTCTCTCTCTCTCTCTCTCTCTCTCTCTCT
This sequence comes from Brachyalestes nurse, assembly GCA_037974405.1. Classification (NCBI taxonomy): domain Eukaryota; kingdom Metazoa; phylum Chordata; class Actinopteri; order Characiformes; family Alestidae; genus Brachyalestes; species Brachyalestes nurse. The sequence goes on from JBBPCY010000150.1 coordinate 20,160,787, forward strand.
CTCTCTCTCTCTGTCCTCTCCGCCTTTATCTCTCGCTCGCTTTGCCTGGATGAATCCGATTCTGACAACTCAGCCTTCAGATGGATTTCTGCTGGGCATTGTTGCTGGGGGTTACTGTGGATCGCATCGCCGCTGTGCTGCGCTAACCATCTCTTTCTACTGCGATTCAGTCGATGCCAGGCGTCTTTCTCTCGCGCTTCATTTTATGGCCAGGGATTTAAGTATCGTGCCTTATTCTCTTCCCGCGGCGGAGATTTCTGTCAGACACAGAGGCCCAGGGCGTGAGCACACGTGGATTTAAACGTAAAACCTCCCAGAGTTTGAGCTCTGGGACCCCCACAGAGCTGAATCTGATACAACCCTGAGAGAAGAGGCCATAAGTTGTATTGTTTAATTGAAACTCTACCTGTTAAAAAAGTGCAATAACAATAGTGTGGGAGTATGGCGCGTATTTGTCTCAGTGTTTTTTGGTCTAAACTTTCTTATTTGTGCTTCAGATGGTGTCAGGTCCACTCGGGAGCACATTAACATGACACTGATTTATAAAAGTGATTCCATTTAGTGACTTGATTTATTCCTCGGGCCATTCACTTCACCCGCTACTTAATAAAGCCCCATGTGGCTGCATCGTAATGGATTTGCTCCTGAACTACAATAACAACCCGAGTGGCTAAAAAAGGGCTCAGACCTGTTGAAAAGCTGCAGCGAAGGAATGAGACTTCATAAAAAAACAAAAATCCATCTCTCTCACTCGTCTCTGTTAAAAACCCTAGTGTTCTATTAGCACAGCTGTTGAAGTGGAACCACATCTGTGGCCTAGACTTTTTTAGCCTTTTGCTCATTTGCTTCTCCTCTAAATAGGTTGCTAAGCCTCCGGATGGGTCTATACCATCCATTCACAACTAGTTTCCAAGTCTTTTTTCATTCCAGTGAGCTTGTTTGCGTTATCTTTGATGGACTGGAATCCTCTCCAGGGTGTTTCTCCACCTATCATCCTATGACTGCTGGAATAGACTCCAATCTGAAAAGTTAGTTTTCTTAGACAGGTGATGGTTAAGGATAAGGGGCTTAAATGAATAATTACTTATATTATGTGGAACCAATACACTATTATGGAACATTTATGACTGTAGAGTAAATTACCCATTATCTCTACAGCCACAAACAATATAGACTATAATACTTATTTCCTATTTAAAGATGTGCATGTTATTTAAAGAGAAGTAACCCACACCAGCAGGAGCTCATGAATAAATATGGCTTTCAAATTGAGAGCTGAAAGGCGTTGGGTTCCTCAGGATTTCAATCAACATAAAACCAGCTGAAAAACATTTAATCTAAAGATTAAAAGAAAGTAGCTGAAGAGCATTGTTAAATTATAGGAAATGGGAATAAATGGTTTACTGTGACAGGTTGCAAAGTGCCTAAAGATACAAGGAGACTAGAAAAACCTGTCAGTATTCAGCACCACCAGTATACTGATCACCACCTGATCATCTGGAATCACCTGCTCCTGGTTCTTCACTGGTTCAGGCCTTAAGTCAATGCCTGTCACTTTTATTTTTATTTTTATTTTATTCTATTTTATACTATTCTATTTTATTGTTATCTCTTTTGCATTTTTGCTGCTCCTAATTTCGCACTGCCCACTTTCTGCCGTGACGAAGCAAACTTCCCACTTGTGGGACTTATAAAGGTTTATCTTATGTTATCTCTTAAGTTAGATGTGCTTTGTTCTGCTTCAATGATTCAGGCGTAGGTCACGTTGTGGCTTAATAAACAAAAAACATTCCTCTGAAACAGGTCAGGTTCAGAGACTGGACTGGGAATCTTTGAGAGTCTTTGAAAGTCCTTCAGGAAGCCTGGAGAACTGTTCCTCGAGTCTGCATCAAAAACAAGAACGTCTGGCTCTTTGGGAGCAAAATATGAAGAAATGACTTTGACTCCACAGTAATATCTAGTTGCAATATTTATTAGTATATACATTCCTTAGAAAGTTGATCTCCTCTCAGTGCTTTTGTAATCCACTCAAACCTACTGAGCAGTGACCACAAGCTGGCTGCAAGAGACAGTTCGGTGACAGTGATGCCACAATGTGAGTACAGGGACTGGGGGACTCAGCATGTTTTTTTTTTTTTTTTACTATTATCCAGCTCCTCCCAGAGCAGCTTGCTTAGGTCAAAGGGCAGATTACTGGACCATTCGGTCACTATCAGCAGGCCCTCAGCCTCCCACCACTCCGTGTACAGTACTTTTCTCTTCTTCATTGAAAAGTGCTCACTGCATACCCAGAGGTATGCGACCGAGCGCCAGGAGTTACGCAGCAAGAAATGTCTTTTGTTCTCAGACCCGAGTTAAACAGATCAAAGGATTCAGAAAAGTGTGACTAAGTCGTAGCTTATCATGCTCCGCTTCATTTTTTTTTTTTTTTTTTCTGGGGACGACTCGGAGCCGCATTTGTGCTCAAACTCCTGTACAAAGTCATTTCCATCGCCGCAGGTGGAGCTCGATTGATCGGCGAGTCCAAGCCGGCCACCACTTCAAACGTGGTATTAAATCCGCCTGGCCACCGCGACATCAATACTGTTTGATAGGAACCATTGTTTTCCTTCTTTATCCTGAACACCCACAGCAGTTATTTTCCCAATCCTGATTGAGCCGACAGCGAGCGCGAGGAAAACTACACTTGACAGCTTCCGCTGATCAGCTCTTAACCTCTAGAAGTCACTACATTTTGCTTTATACGTTAAACTATTCGCATTATAGAATTTGTCTTATCACATAATTAAGTAGTTACAATTATACAATTTGCACTGACAAGTCAGAATCTACACTTTCTGGGACATCAAGAGGACATGTTTTTTTCTCATTTCAAGTCTTTGCATTATTCTATTCATATGTAATTATGTACATATGGAAGTTATGCATACATTTTATTTGCAATCTGTAATGCAGAACCTGAATCTTGAAACCCCAAACTGAACCAAAAGTTCAGTGAAAAAGTGGAAAAGTTTCAGTGGAAAAGTGACTGTTAAACTTAAGTCTAGTGTCATGATTGACATTTGCTTTTCCTATTCAAATGTAATTGCATATTTTAAACATATTTATGGGTAACAACAGAACAGCCCCTATTCAACAACAAGCCAATGCTCTGTCCGCATATTATTGGACTAGCTTGCACTCTTGCGATTTTTGGATATGTATACATTTGCAAAAGTGTCCAGCTTGAGTCCTGCAAGATTTGTAATGGTTTAGTACAACTATAAAACCAATGAGACTAAATGAGTCTCAGTATAATCTCTCCAATTGCAAATAGAGAAACTTTTTTTACCAGTGGTTCCCAGGCTAGTTCCTGGAGGGCCTCCTGCTCTGCACAATGTAATATTTCAACCCACAAAATGCTTGTAAATCGGCCAATTCCTTGAAAGAATTGTGCTGGGATCAGGGAATACTCTGAAATGAGGCTTGGAATAAGGATTCACTTTGGATAGCAATAAACACATAACATCTCTTAGCAGCCAGTCACAGCTAAAATGCATCGAAAGACAGAAGCTAATTTTAAACTCTAAAGTTTCATCTAAGGTTACTTTTCCACTGCATGATAATGGCTTGATTCAATTCTATATGACTTTGTTGCTTTTTGTAACTCGCATTTCAGTTAGTACCCCTTGATGTAGCAGGCGATGCCACAACAAACACATCATCAGTAGAGAACAGTGATGAATATTTTAGGGAATCGATATTGAGTGGTCACTTGGGCTTTTTAAAAAAGCAGCAGGTTAGTGCAGGATGTCCCGTGGGATGATTCTCTCCGATGAATCATGAGATATTTTTGTACCTACTCTGTTTGCTTAGAACCAGAATGGAGTAAGTAGGCAAATTAGTACTGGCTACCAGGTATTAGGTACCAGATTGTATCATAACCTTGGAAAAGCAAAATAATAGTGCCAACATTTGGTATGTATTTCATATAGGAGCAGAAACAGTCTGTCTATAAACAGAAAACAATACATTAAAAAAATTACTTACTAACATTAAATAGAGTGAGTTAATAAAGACTAACTTACCAGACATTTTCCATGTTCTTTGTCCATCAGTTTGTATTCTTGCAGCTTAGGGGTCAGGTCAAATTTTGCTTGCCCTCCAAACTCTTTGAATAGAACATGTGTAAATTTCATACATACAAAGCTGCAGTATAAGCACCCTTTATGGAGAGACTCTTTCTGGGTGGGTCTAGCCAAAGGATGGGGTGGGGTTAGCTTGGTAAAATGACTTACCACAAAATTCCTCAACCACTTAGCTCACCTGTTTGAACATGGTGCAGAGTGAGAAATCGCTCTGAAGCCTTTTGGCTAAGATCAAGTGTGGGATCTGTACTTATCAGTTTAATATACGTTAATAACTAATTTATTCATAATCACAGTTATAACCATTGACAACTGCAAATTCTGAGGTTTAACAAGTGGAGCTGCTTTGGTTCCCCCTCCACTCCATCAGCTGAGAACGGACAGAGGCCGACAAGGCTTGGGGAGGAGGAGTGTTATCATGTCTTTTATGATAAACTGGTAATGACAGAGCACGCTCCAATGACAAGCTCATGCTAACAAAGTCTGGCTCTGGCTTGCTATTGAACCTGTCACCTCTGCCAGTCTCGGAGTCTCTGCCTGACTCCTAGTGACCCCTGCGGTGCCTCCGTCTCTTTGCTTTCTGGTCCTGGCCCATATAGAGCGTCTTCCAGTCAGACTCCTTTCCTTATTCATTCACCATTGATCCGTGGCTTTGGGACAGATGTGGCCCCGGGGGGCCTGCAGTGCTTTGTCTTTCTGTGTGTGTGTGTGTGTGTGTGTGTGTGTGTGTGTGTGCTTGTCACAGCCAGTGTCATGCAGAGACAGGTGGTGGCTTTGGACAGTTTCAGAGCAACGAGACCGTTAGGATATGTCCAGATGCTGACATAACAGACTTGGGCCATTTTGACAACAGCAGGGTGAATGAGCTGTCACACAACCTGTATAATATCTAAGGCTGACAAAAGCTACCATACCTTCTTTCTGACCCATTTTGATTAAAGTTTACAGGCAAATGTTTGAAACAAGGTGCTAATTATACAGTTTTGTACTGGTGGGCAGCACCAGTTTAATTTACATTCACATTTATGGCATTTAGCTGACGCCCGTATCCAGAGCAACGCAAATCAGTGCTCAAGTAGCCTACATCTATTTCTTACACTCGTAAGATAAACTCAAGATCATCGTCTACTATTCAACCATGTTACTGCATGCTCGGTACACCTAAACGCCCAGTGCTCCTAAACACTTGTCCAACAATATCTAAACACATGACAAAGAAAAGTCACAAGTTAAGACAGAAGTAAGGGAGGGATGGGGATACGGGATTTTTTTTTAATAAAACAAGAAATAAATAAGGTTTATTTATTTTAGTTTAATGATTCCTTTTCTCAGAGAAAGATCAAAATAATGATTAGACCATCGGATTAGTCCTCGGTGGTGCTGCAGCCGTCCATGGTCAGGAGTCTCTCCTGGTGGATAGGATGGCACACTCTCTCCCTCATCACTCATCATAATGTTGTGTGTATCGTGTGATTATGAAAGTCATTCAGCAAGTGGATGGAACTGAAGATGACTAAATTGGGAAGAAAATCGAGGAAAATCCCAAAGTAAAAAATAATAAATAATATTATTTTGGGCATTAACACGAGCAATTATTTTGAAAAAACAAGACATATTTGTCATATAAACAGAAGTAATTATTTAGATTTTCATGTTTGGCTGGTGGAATGAATTCTGTGATTCTCTGATTCTTGTTCAAAAAATTCTGTCTGTTCCTTCATTTTCTGATCCACTCATCCAAACGAGGGGCGCGCAGGGAGTCCTTGTTCAGAAATCACAGGGTATAATGCAGAGAAACACCCCAGACAGGTCACCAGTCCATCGCAAGGGAACATTTTAATTTGCCAAATGGAATTATTTTGAGAGAAATATTTCTGATGGGATGATGGGCTCTATTCCGAGTTCATTTCGGAAACCCCATTCTGTTTATTTTACTGTGTGCATCCTGGTGGTTTATGAACCGTATTAATTTGGAAGTGTGCTATGTGTGACCTCATGGCTTCATGGCTACCTGCAGTCCATCAGAGGTAGCGACATTTCTGCGACAGCATGAATATCGTAATGAAGTAATGAGCAGCTGCAGAAATACGGGGTTTGCATTCCCGAGATGTCCTATTAACAACCATTGGAAAAAAAAAAACGAATATTTTAGCTAAACCTGCTCTGACACCATTTTTTATGGATGTTGCAAAATATGGAAGTTTAAAGTTTAAACCATTGTTTTTTTTTCTAAAATAAAAGTCTTTCAAATAGTTTTTTAGTTGTTTTTTTCAGAATTACAATGATATGACATGACATTCTCAGTTGATCAGTGTCACTTTGACACTTCATTGGAACTGACCCACTTTTACTTGGAATATAGCCCACTGTAATTAGATAGCCCCTCCCCTTCCCCATCCCCAAGAAACAAAAACAAACATATGTGCAATGGTTTAAGCTCAGTACATTTCTAACCATTAAACTCACTCCACAAACGACTGTCCACAAACTAAGTGTCTTCATAAACATTCAAAATAAATGATAGCCAGTGTGTTTTTAGGTGTAAACTTTATTTGTTTATATACCTTTAATAATTGTTCTGGCCAAAACACATGCAGTATGTAATTTTTTGGAATAAATATGGTAATCTGGGCCATACTCTTCTGTAGTTGGTGCTCGATATGTTCTATAGGCCAAAACATGTTCTTAGCTCCAACAAGATGGTGCTAATGGTGCACCCAGGTTCCATAGAAGTTTTTGAGAATTAAGACAGTTATAGTCTTTATAATGGAATCAGGAGTGGATTTTGGCTTGGATTTCAAGCAGGAAAGCGCCTTAACGAGTCTGCTGGCTGATGGGAGATGTGTATCATGAGTGGAAACCTGTTAAACAAACATGAAATACTTGGGCTCTAGAGGTTAAGGTCGTCCTTTCCAACGTCGACCTGTTTGTGCTCTAGCACACAAATTTTCAGTTACTTTTGTGAAGTTGGACAAGCTTCTCAAAAGTCCTATTACGATATGTAGCACACTATTCATTTTTTGCTTATATCAGTGGTTCTAAATATTGGTCTTTGCATACCATTATCCTTCATATTTCCTGCTGTCACCTGATTCTAGTAGTGAGTCCATTAACAAGGTGAACAGACCATAGTAGACCTGGGAAAACATTTCCATTGCCAAGTGTGTTGGCTGTGTGAAGTGACTTAAGTGATCTCTACAGATTTTTTATTTGAAGATTTGTACAAAATGATCCAACCTAGTGAATCTCGCTATGTAAGAGCACAATTGGAAGTATCATTTGAACACTAATTTGCTAGTCTGCATGATTTATACCACACACTGTGGTCACATGATGCAGGATTTGTTGAAGTACAGGCTTAGTTTATTACATAATAAGTTCTGTATGTATTTTAGCTGACCTACAGTACTTTGTAAAGGTGGTGGTGGCCTAGAGGGTAGGATTCTTGCCTCTGAACCAAGAGGTCATGGGTTCAAATCCTACCTTCAGCCCACCACCACTGAGTTCCTGAGCAAAACCCCTAACACCAAGTTGCTCCAGGGAGACTGCCCCCTGTAGTTAGGGAATGGAAGTCGCTTTGGATAAAAGCATCTGCTAAATGCCGTAAATGTAACAGTGTGGTTATACCTTAAGCTATGTGGTACGTAGATGAACTGTATATTAATTTGGCACATTCGAAAACAGTAAAGGTACACATTAGACCCTATTTTCTATAGGATCTGAGCTGCTGCCTATTTGGTCAGATGCTGAACAAGAGTGTGACAGCAGTCCGACATCACAATCCCAACCTGCTATTGCCTAAGCAAGGTTTTTAGTTGGAGCAACTAAAAAAGTGATTTTGCAAAAGGTGAAGAAAACACAATTTAGCAAACAAGCTAAACATCTATATGCTTCACAGACTGACGGAACTAAACCACACTTAACTTTATCTGCTAAAAACTGACCAAGCGGAACTGGATTTAATATTGCAAGAGTACTGTAATGCAAAAGACTGCTATTAAGCACTTCTGATGTGACGTTCAGAATGTCTTTGCCTTGTGTTTTCCCTTTGTTTTGCCAAAACGGTTGTGTACAAACAACAGAAGACTTGAGATCATGCTCTGATATCGCATTCCCGTCCCATGTTCTATTGCTTAAATTATTCCTTAAAATCTACCACTTTCAATAGCTGGAAAACCACATCTGGCTTACACGTTACTCAAAGTCTAATCAGAAAGAACAGTGTTTTTTTTTTCTTCTTTTTCTCACAATAAAAAGGTAAAAAAAAAAAAAAAGTAAGGCAGCTCTCCTATTCCTTCCCACCTTTACTCCAATCACTCTTAAAAATGTTCAACCTTCACCGATTGCTCATATCACCATAATACTGGAAAGACGCGGCTGAAGTGCCTGGGGTATGGAGCAAATTCACTGTATTGTCTCGCAGTGCCTGCATCTCACTGTTTTATTCAAACCCTGGGTCATTATGTGGAGGATTATGTGAAGTGCAGCCAGCATAATACTGTATTATTCTCCAGCAAAATTTAGCAATCAAAGCATGCCGCTACACTGCGCTCGACAAACCTTAAATCAGAATGGCAAAGCGCCCTTCTCTAATCACTGCCATGTTCTTTTTGTTCTGAAGCGCCGTTCGAGGTTTCGGGCCTCCAGGGAGGCTGCTAAATAAATAATAATAAATATATATCCAACGCAGGCTTCAAAGGTGTTGTCGTTGACGTTTATTATTCCTCGTCTCTCTAGCCAGCTGGGGGTGGGGGGAGTAGAGTGGGGGGACAGAGGGTGGGGGTGGTGGGGGGGGTTTGCTGTCTGGAGCTTGTTGGAAACTAGGATCCATTCAATTAAATGAAACAGCCAAATAAATAAATGAATTAAAGAGATGTTGCGTGATGAGCTGTAATTGTTGCACAAGGTTCATATTTTCTGAGGGAAAAAAAAAAAACAAAGCTTGTTCTATGATCCAGCCTGGATGGTGTGTATGACTGTATAATGTGAAACTAAATATTTCCCTGTTCTCTGCAAAGAGACCTACTGAGTGTACATGAAAGATGCAATTATTTCCCACTTCAGCTTGTAGTGGGTCTGGCCCGAAGTGGTTGTGTGCTTTGCCTGATTATAACTCAACTACAGTGTTTCCCCTACTATTAAATAGGCTGCGTGACCTGGCTCGAGTGAGGTACTGACACGAAAGTGTAGCTTGGGGGGATGCCGTCTGCTTTCTAGCATTTGGTTTAATGTGATGTGCTCTAATAACACAGGTCAACTAAAAAAAATTGTAATCATCAGAAACCACAACACACTTTTCTAAACCAGTTTTTCATGCTAATTTCATGCTAATCACATAAACTTTTTGAATTAAGAGTAATATTAGATTTGCAAATGGATATTTGGGCTCTAGAGGTTCAGGTCGTCCTTTCCAACGTCGACCTGTTTTTGCTCTAGCCCAAAAATTTTCAGTTACTTTTGTGAAGTTGGACAAGCTTCTCAAAAGTCCTATTACGATATGTAGCACACTGTTCATTTTTTGCTTATATCAGCGGTTCTAAATATTGGTTGCGTACCATTATCCTTCATATTTCCTGCTGTCACCTGATACTAGAAGTGAGTCCATTAACAAGGTGAACAGACCATAGTAGACCTGGGAAAACTATAACATGCCAAGTAGTCATATTGCAGGGCCAGAACGGAGAACCACACTAAATGTCACTGTTAAAATACATAATCAAGCATCGTGGCTAATCAGTTGTTATTTCCATTGCCAAGTGTGTTGGCTATGTGAAGCGACTCAAGTGATCTCTATGGATTTTTTGTTTGAAGATTTGTACAAAATGAGCCAACCTAGTGAATCTCGCTACAAAAGAGCACAATTGGAAGTGTCAGTTGAACAACTTTTTGAATTATGAGTGATATTAGATTTGCAATGGACTTGCATGCAGTTTTTATTAAACCAATCAAAATAACTGTTTCAATATTTTCAGTGCAAAGTCGGATAGGCGCACACTGTGAAAACACTTAGCATATCATTATTAGATGCTAATTATACCAACTATCATGTAATATATAACTATCTTCATCACAAAAACTGTACATGCGGGAAAAACTAAACACAGATTTGAAATCAGCATGAAAAACACTACAAACCCCACATAAACTTATCTCTGATGATTTTGACCTGTTGACGTGTGTTATCCTTACAAAACAGAGACCGTCTGATAGTATTTTTGCAATGTGCTAGCTCTGCCAATGAGTGTCACCTCTTGGTGTTATCAATAAAAAGCCTTGGTCCACAGTATACTTGCTGTGTGAGAATTTGGTCTGTGGTCCAAAATCTGCTCTGTTGCCACTGGAGATCAAGACAGGCATGTGTGGCACGCTTACATGATCTACACCCATCTTACGCTGATCATTTTTTTCTCTGAAGGGAAATTCTGATAGTCAGTAATTTATATCCTAAAAACATGACTCATTTACATGCTTTATTCAATAATAACAATGTTTAGGGTCATTGGCCCCTCTGTCATTCCCTCTTCGCATCCTGAAAAGGTGTAGAATAAGTAGCAACTGGACCTTCTGACCTACAGTGAAGAGACTATATAAATATGAAGAGTACACTGGGTGTTAGTTTAGCCCTCAGGTTTTTCTCTCGGTGGGTGTGCAGTTACTGTCACACGTATTGTTACTACATGTCCTGATCTTGGTGACCTTGCAACATGTGTTGTGTTCAGTTTGTGCCCTGTGTAATGGTGGCTGTGTTGACACAAGTGTGCACAAGGCAAGGCTTTGAGATTTTATTGAAGATGCTGAGGTGGCCTTTTAAACTCAGAAGAATGGTTAAGCCCAGCTAAATGTAATAATTAGAATACCTTCAATTATTGTATTTCTTTATGTGCTTTTTTGGCTTGTCTTACTTTTTCCCTTTTTTGACTCTTGTCAAGCTGCCAATATAAAGAAGACTTTTTCAGGTTAAAAATAAATTAAATAAATGCTAATAAACACTATTGTCCCTTCAGGCTTGTAAAGCTTTATGCCCCATTAAGTGGTCTGGAGGGTCGAGCGTCTGTTTTGTGATTTTGTCTAGTTTGTTAGATACCATGAAGCGAGAGGTGTTTTATCATTCTTTCGCTGCTTTTACACGATAAGTTTGTGAGTTTACAGAAAGATAAGCTCGCTGACCTTATCTTATACCTTTTCCTCTTCCATGTTTGACTTCTTCCTGTATGTTTTGCTGAGTTGTTATAGAGTGTGGCCCTTCATTCACCTTTGTAATAAAGTGCTCTTGCCAACAGACTTTATCTTGTTACCAATTCGTGGACAGTCATCGTGCATGATCAAACGATTTCCTCATCACTGACTTTTCCCAAACAAACCCATATGAGTCACAGTTCCTCCACCTATTTCAGTCATCATAGCCAATAATCCCATAATGATGATACATACGGTTAGTAAAGTTAGCTGATTGGCTCGGAGCTGCATAGTCCTGAGCAGCCATGCCAGACGTGTGCATGGAATATCACTGGGTTGCTCAGTATTGTGATACTGTGATTTTCACAACCCCTCACATTTATTGAGAATTAATTTGTCCAGATATTTAGGTGAGAATGTATATATAACATAAAATGTGCACTCTCAGTTTACTCTTAATAGCTTTCTCCTTCTCCTCCAGGTGTTTACTTTTATTAACTGACATTTTCTTTTACAAAAAGAAGCAAACAAGAAAACGCTAGAGGCTTTTCAGTTTAAAATTTCAATGCACCTCTTCAAATCATTCTGCCTGTACTGTTTAGCTCTGCTTTGAACGTTTTCCAAAACGATTAAAGCTTATAAGTGAAACATGCACATCTGCAGAACTTGAAGAGCTGCGCTTAACACTAAGGCAGTAATGAATTGTTCAGCTTTGCACATTCTTCAAAATGATAAATACTTAAAAATGGAAAATACATATTTGCTGCATAAGTAATATCACACAGCCCATTTCAGATGTTCCACAGATTGTGCTTACACCATTACAATTGCAATAGCAAGAGGAAGACGTTTCACAACAGAAAAGTAACTTTAAGTATTCAACCACAGACAAAGGGCATGTTTCCTCTTGCACCATGCGGCTTAGCATCACTTACCACCTGTCAGTGTGTTCCTAGTACTAAGGTTGCATAAGGTCGGATATCGGAACATTTAGCCAGTACCCAGTGACACCCAGTTCTATCAGGAACACACCAAAAGTACTTTTAAAAACTCACACAAGAAGCTGAAAAGTGAAAAGATAGAAGTGGGTATAATGCACATGTACACTAATCAACAGTACTGAGAAAGTTTTAGCACCACACCTCCAGAGTCTCCTGCAAAGCTAAAAGAGCTTGGTCCTTCTCCTCCAAAAGCAAGTGGAAGGCTGGGTCCATATTTTGGCCAGGCACTACAACAGGACTGTGAAAAATATAAAGCGAAATGTTGTTAATGTGTAGTCTTACTACATAATACACAAGACCAGAAGCAGCCATAACAGTTACAAAGCACTTCATCAAAGACAAGAACTCTTCTGGAGTGATAGAGCATCATTCTTCTACTATGTGACTCTCATGCCTTATGGATGGGAGCACTGTGAGCTTGGAAAACATCACTTTCATTAAGGCAGAAATGTTTCATCATAAGATTAAGGCGATCAGTCAAAATAACTCGTCTTTGACTCGTCTTTCTAAGGGGACAAGTAGACCCAAACCATAAGCGTTAAATTCGCCCACAGCTTTAAAGAGTCTTTGCTTTGTATTTATAACACACGTACTTGCTCACATGTGGAGAATATGGTGAAGGATGACTCATCTGAGCAGGTCACTTTTTCCACATCTCTGCAGACTAACTCTTAAATGTGCATTCATCTTGGTACTGCAGAGGTTGTAATAAGCAGTGGTGGCAAATGCATGGGGCAATAATGATTAGAACCAAGTACAAAAAGAATAAACTGATCCACCTCAATAGAAAAATCATGGAAATTGGGCCTGCTCAGTGTTTTTACAGGTCACAGTGCATGGCATGATGTTAAATGCTTAACTCTATCATGCAACATACTGGTCTGCTGTCATGTTTTCCACTTATTAATTCAGGTTGTTCCTTTAATTTGGAACCTATCGGTACAATTTTCTACATGTACTGAGCCTTTTAAACTACACATAAAATATATGTATAATAATACCTCAGTTTCTGTGTCTTTTTCAGAGGGGCTGCTGTCTTGTTAGAGGTCTCAAGAGAAATCTGGTGATTTTCTGCAAATTCAAAGAATATTTGGGAATTAAAACAATATTTAACATTTTACAGTGTCTTGTGTTTTGTAAACATACACTGACCATTTAGTATTAAGAATTTTAGAACATTTAAAATACATGTGAATTTTAATACATGTACTATTTAACACATTTAACAGAAAACGCATATATGTAAAAGTTGTAATAATGAGAGCCTCCAGATTCTGCCCGGCTAGAGTCTTGAACAATAACCTCACAATCGGCTGCATCAACTTCCTCTCTTTCCAGTTGACTGGTACACCCACATGTGTGGGGTTTTAATGGCTCCTGGGAATCATTTAGCAGGCAAAGCTAATCTAATTAGACTCTATGTTATCCCATTAAACACAATGAGGTCAAAAGGACAAAGGGAAAGCAATGGAGAACCAGACTGCAGTTCGCTATACAGATCCAGAGACTTTTATTTGGCACTTAAGAGAGTTTTGAGTCACTGATACTGACTGTGATACTGCCAGAGTCCCATAACGGAAGGAAATGACAAACTGAGACTTGGTAACAGCTGTATTGTGTTGTACGCGCATTAGAATTAAAACAGAACTAAATCTGTACAATTAAAGTCTTTTTCCCCTTTGTGTGCATTAAGCCACGTGTAGAGTCTGTGGACAGTGATAAGAGCCATCTGGTGAGAAGAGCTGATATGAAGAGCTTTCTCCTACATGAAAAGACTGAGTTGGCCTGGGCTGACCTCACTGAGGAGATGAGGCCACAACTAAGAACAGATGATGAGGTGTGGGAAACTGTTACCCTGTTGTGGTGTTGGCATTCTGCCACAATGTCTTAGAGTTTGTTTGTTCTTGATTCTTAAAGCCCGATATATTTGTGAATATAGAACTTTGCTACTCTCATAGACAGAACATGCCAAAAACTTGGGACCAAGACCATTTTTAAAAGAAAACAAGGCATAAAGTAATTCACAACAATCAGATAGTCTTTGACATATTCTAATTCAATAAATAATTGTAAATGAAACCCTTGGCATTTATATCTAACACAACTTAGCCTAGACCCTTTCTCAGTAGTGTAAAACTAACAAAATATTTCATTGACAGTAACAAAATAATATTTTTACTTTTCTTTGCCTCTTATCTGATAAAAGTCCATGAGTTGAAAATGAGGTCAGTGCATTTAAGGGTAAATGCTGCTCACCACAGTGTTTCTACTATCTGAGTCAAAGTGTAAGAAGAGAATTAATGCAATGTGACACTGAGATCATTTTGACCACACAAACCAGCAGCATTCAGCTTCCCTAAAATCTAATGCTGATCTGTTCCCAAGTGATATAATTTGCTGCTGTTCAGTGGAACAGATGGAATGAGCAAGCAGAGGAACTGCAAGATTAGGATTTTTGTTTTTGCTTTGTGGTGGAGTGGGATGACGGTCAGTAAAACTACAACATAGCTAAGATAATGGACAAAAATAACTGGGGTTTTTCAAGTCTTAGTGAAGTTCAGGCTATATCACATGCTTTGAAACTGACTTACCTGTTTGTGTTTTTTCATTTAAAGTGCTGTAGTATTCTAAATCCTGGGATCAATGAAAATGGTAAATGGTCATTATTCATGCGTCTACTAATGTCAAATAATAAAAGCTTATTAATGCACCCACCTAATAAAACCACAGACACACACAGACATGGAGCTGAAGGACTAACCTGCGTGCCTTCCAGATTTCTTTCTGCTTGTTTGTTCTCTAGTTTCTCACGAAGTGCACACAAAACCAGCTCAATGCTGCCTGGAGAGCTCACTGTTATCTTCTTCACTGTGTCATCTGGTACGTGGAAATTCAGCTTGGAGAAAACTTTTCTGAAATTAAACCAAAGTGTTGGCAACTGTTTTCATGTTCGCTGCTCGTTGTGCATCATTCACAGACACCAGTTTTACTTTTATGGCATTTTACAGTGGAAGTTCCAGGATTCATATTTGTAGAAAAACAGCATTTGGATTTAGTTTTAAAATGATTGTATGTGAAAATGTATGCTTATCTAGTGAGTAATCAAAGTAATGATGTGCAAATGTGCACAGATCAAAGCATCTTACCTAGCTGACGTACAAACATTTCACGCTGGCAATGCCAGTGGGCTACAGACACTGGAGCTGATTCATGAACACCGTTCTACTAGAAATTCCAAATGCTTATTCTCAAAAACACATTCAGAATTTAATTAAAGTATGTTTTATAAATAAGACCCAATATTTCTATGTGAAAATACTGATTTTAGGATTGGTGCTGGGTCAAAAAACAAACATTCACCCCAAGCTGTCACAATAGATTATTATTACTGGAATGAGAGATAAAGCCAAATTTCACATTCCCAATCATTCCCTTGGGAATGTGTCAAGACGCACCAGGGTCATATAAGCAGAACCTTTGTTTTTCTTACTGTCTGCATGAAAGGCAAATAAATTTGCTTGCCTGTTCAGTGTGTTCCAGTTACTCAGCTTCTGTTGAGTGGAGTGTGCGGGTGTATAGTTGTGTAGCTCCACCAGCTTCGGGTAGAAGTGCTTCACAACTTCAGCTGCCATAACTACAAATAAGAAAATCATAATGATGCAGTGCAGGTTTCCTCACCAGAGGGCTGTCTTTTCAGCTCCATCTTCAGCCTTTCAGGCTATCTGACAATGTTAGTACTACAGAGATGGATAAAATGAGAGAAACACGATTGAAAACGTGGAAAAACTTCTGTTAAAAGTGTGTTATATTGTCTTGTGTCTTTAGAGCAGCTTCAGCCTATTTATAATGCTGTTGTAAATGATTTGAAACTAAAAAATGCACTATTCCTCAAGAAAAAACGATCTTCACCCATAGTGGCCATTAAGAGCAAGCAATGTGGGCTGAAGACTTCCTTTGGCTTTTCCAGAGGGAAATCCCATCCAGATGTTGAAAGACATTCTCACATTCTGGGCAATTTACTTCATTTCAATGCTATGAAAATTCATGTTTGAGCTCAATACAACTGTGGTTACCAACAGGTTCCAAAGGAATATTTAAGCGTATTCTTATCTCTATCAGTGAATCTTACCTTTACACCACTGTTCCTATTTTCTAATTCATACAATTTTAGTGTATTTTATTACAATTTTGGGTATTTTTAAATGAGAATGCTGCTTTTGAACTTTCAAAGATAATACATTGCCTTCAGGAAAGTATTTTAGGGAGAACGTGACATTATTATAAAAATATAAAAGAATAAGATTAGAAAGGAAATATTTTTAACAAAGTGTTACATGTATCCATTAACAATTGAGTGCTGGGCTCTGACAGTAAAACAAAAAAAAGCTTTTAAAAAAGCTGAGAAGAAGATTTTAGTTTTATCAAGCTGGAGACGTTTGAAGGGAATTCAACTTCAACTTATTAGATATAAACAGTCATTTAGTGTTTTGGTGTAAAATGGTTAATTGTAAAGAAATTTACTCAGACTGATCCTTCTACTGAACCAGGGTCCACAATGTCTACAACACAAATACAGCCGGTTAATTAACTCCGATAACCTGTAAACATATGCATATGAGTGTTCTGAAAGGCGCTTTTCAAATAGAATGTATTATTATATGTCTTCCGGGTTTTTAATTACACCGGTAAAAGCAGTGCTTTTCTCTTGGGACTATTTTGCTGTACAACGCCCTCCATGCACTTGTCCAAACTAAGCAGATGAAAAATAAAAAAGGGCAAAACATTTTTTTTCTCAAAATCACTGTAACTTCTCGAGCATCACATTTCATCGAAAAAACTTTCTGTGAAGTATATTTAGAGGCATTAATGACTATTCCTATCACCACCTCTGTCATTGTGTCTAGAACAGAGCATTTAGCACCACAGACTTTGTTTACACCTTAAACATTTAATAATGCAGAACGTTTGAAAGGTCAGTTGAATGTGCCTTCACAGTTTGAGTGTGCCTTCCACACTGAATGTGTAATATTTATGCATCAGTTCATTAATGTTGGATGGCCTAAGCTTCCTAGTTCTTGCTATGAACCACCAACTCTGTGTTGTTGGTAATCAGGGTGGTCTTTTTTAGCCAGAAAAAGGTAATGTAATGCAAATGTTGGTGGGTAAACTGTGGTGTCTCTCCTTCCTCTGAAAGATCTAGATCTCTGCGTAAGGTGTCCAGCATAACAAACACACACAGCTCTCTCTGAGACCATGGCAAGAAGTCTACACTAGAGACACCATCATAGAGTGTCAGAAAAAAATCACTAAAACAGGTGTTTATCACATAAAAGTGAATACTACCACCAACTGTGTATTGTTGGTAATCAGGGTGGTCATTTTTATGTGATAAATGCGTTTTCTAGGGACTTAACGTTTCTTGTGGAGACCCCTAGCCATGTGGTGGCTCTCCTCCCACAGGGAGATCTAGATATCTGCCCATGGTGTCCACCAAAACAAACCAACACAGCTCTCTCTGAAGAAACCATGGTTAGAAGACATAGCTAGGGGTCTCCATTAGAGACATCATAAATGTCAGGTTGAATCACTAAATACGTATTTATAACATAAACATTACTACTACTGGGCGTTATTCAATATCGATACACACCTCACACACACACTCATTGAGGGTTCTCTAGTCTCTACAGGAACATCCTGAAATTAAAGCAGGTCTTGGTGGTTACCTCCATCACTGAAGTCACGGGCTATATTTCTTTTAGGTCTGGACAGTTTTATTTTGTCAATCCATGCGTAGAGATCTTGCAGTGCTTCTTCATCCAACTCTTTATTCATAGTGAATGTTTTTGAGCATTAAAAGGTGAAACACGAAAGTTTTCTGGTTTCAGTCCAGCACTACAGTTTGTTTACACGCCTCAGGTTGTTTGAGCTGTTGCTAAGCAACCGATATACGGCACGCGGGAGTGGCCCAAAGAGGCGTTTTAAAAATACACTATATGGACAAAAGTATTGGGACACAACTGTTTTCGTGGTTTGGGACAGACCCCTTACTTCCAATGAGGGGCAATCTTAATGCTTCAGCATACCAAGGCATTTTGGACAACGCTATGCTTCTAACTTTGTGGACACAGTTTGGGAAAGGCCCTTTTCTATTCTAGCATGACTGTGCCCCAGTTCACAAAGCAAGGTCCATAAAAACATGGTTGGGTGTGGAACTTGACTGACTGACACAGAGCCCTGACCTCAAGCCCATCCAACACCTTTGGAATGAACTGGAACAGAGATTGTGAGCCAGGCCTTCTCATCCAACATCACTGCCTGACCTCATAAATGCTCTACAGAATGAATGGGCATAAAATCCCACAGAAACACAGCAGAAGCTGTTACTATAGCTGCAAAGGGGGGACATATTAAATATATTAAATATTTGAATGCAAGGCCTTTAAAGTCTCTATTGGTGTAATGGGCATGCGTCCCAATATTTACACTCCATATAGTGTATCTAATTAACCAGAGCAAATAGAGTTTCAGCACACTGAGTGAAAACAATCATTTATTTGTTCTAAAACCATAAATAACAATTTAATTAATTACATATAATTAATTATTAACACGTTTTACAAAGTATTTCAATTCTAAAAAAATACTAAACTTCAGTCCAGCTGAGAACAATAAAGCAACTAATTAGCCAGCACTTGATTGCTTTTGTCTGTGTGCAAAAAGAAAACAGAGAACAAAAACAGGACATTCGTGCAATCTTAAACATTTCAGTAGGGGCAACAAAAGCCAACTTACAAAACAATGAAGGAATACAACAATAGTTTTGCACTGTGATAACTATGAATGCAATTTATGCTTTTACATTTTTTCCTGCTTTGCAAAACATAAAGAAATACATTCATTATAAAATAACTAAAAAATAACTTACAAAATCAAGATGTACCAAAAAATCAGCAATAGAAAAGAAGGTCCCTGAGTGCAGACAGATTTTTAATTCTGGATACATCATCCATCTTCACTGAGTCTTGTGACTCACTGCCAAAGTTTGCTCTGACTCATCTTCAAAGCTGCAGCCCCTCCAGAGGCTCTGTGATTCCTCATAAAGTGTCTCCTCGTGTTCCCAATGATTCAGAGTAAGTCACCCTGCATTATTTCATCAGACAAACTTTGTAGGGGGCTTCAGAGCAACCTTTGGGGGAGTACTTACCTATTGTGCACATAAGAGAATTAAAATGCATATACACTGAAAAACAGAGTCGACCGATGAGCATTGTAATCTCCTGCTTTCAAAGAGACTTACCTGAGGTGGATTCCATGCTGGTTGTGTTCCTGATGGTTTCACAGGAGGCAATGGAGGTGATTTTGGTTTAAACTCCTACAAAGTGAACAAAACAGGTGTCATGATGTACTGCAGTCTCATATTTAGAAAATAATTGGCTCCATAGCAGAAATGGTGGCATGGAATAGAGCAGAAGAAATGTTTCAGTGCTCTGCAGCAGGACTGTTGCTGCTATTGAGTGTTTCTGTGAAATGGTTTCGTAACTAATGTAAGGGTGTGAGGCAAAGAAACTAAAATAAGTGAAACTACAGACATTTACTACAAGTCATTACTACAGTAAATGTTCAGATCAAATTTGGTGTCATTTTAGCATAATTTTCAGACTAATTCATTTTATACTGAATGAAAAATAGTAATAATAAAGAACAATGTCTAAGAACACAATGTCTAAGAACTCATATTGACCCATATTGTGGTCATGATAACTTACTGATTTGGACGTCAGTGGAGGTAGAGGTCTTGATGGAGGTAGTGGTTTGGAAGGTGGAAGCAAAGGCTTTGTCTGAATTAAAAACAAACACACAAAAAAAAAATAACATAAAACAATGAAATCTACTTTAGTGTATTTCTCATTATACAACACAAACTTTAGTACATTGTCCTATTTGAATAGTTCAGATAACCATTTTCAGACTTACCTGATTGGCATAAACTGGAACAACAGGGGACGGAATGGAAGGTTTTACATTCT
Organism: Brachyalestes nurse; assembly: GCA_037974405.1. Lineage (NCBI taxonomy): Eukaryota > Metazoa > Chordata > Actinopteri > Characiformes > Alestidae > Brachyalestes > Brachyalestes nurse. The sequence continues at coordinate 20,181,121 of JBBPCY010000150.1, forward strand.
AAAAAATAGAGAATAAAATTATTGAGAACACAGATTAATAATGTACAATAAAAAAAGTTAAGACATTCAAAAAAACATCTATACTGAATTACCTGTTCCATCCTTGGTTCTGCTACGACCTTTGGAGGCTGTGGAGTTCAAATTCTGGAGTTCAGTTTATGGCCGCAGTTATTCAAAAATGTACTATATTTAAATTATATTATTGTATATTCAGTGCTGAGAATACATTGGAAATACATTGTAGTACATTCATTTTTCATATCTAGTACAGAGGCTGATAAATGATCCGACCTGTGGCGCCGGCCTGGTAGGAGCAGTGGTGGAAAACAGAGGCTTGCAGGACTGGTTTGCAGTTGATTCCAGAAAAGTGGGCTGACTGATCCGTGGAGGTCCACACCTGGGGCTGTTCTTCGCACTGCTTGACTGAAACACTGGGTTTGACTGACCTGAGTAGGTGCTTGTGTCCTTGAAGGGCCTTTTGGCGGAAAAGACATACTTCTGAGAAGCTGTTTTACAGGTCCATAAAAGGATGTCTGTTTAAACAGAATTTCCCATTTAATAATTGTCCATGTTCGTCATCCTTACCTTTTCGTGAGGAATGGTGTCTTCTGTTTCTTACAGCACACTGAGGCCCCAATAGCTAAAGTAATCAGTAGCAGGATGGCTATAGTTGTGGCCACACCAATGATCACAGCCTCTTTGTCTGTTAATACACACATGTAAACAAGAGTCTATCACATACAAATGCATTAATATGAGAACCAGGTCTCTAGATTGATCAGACTGTTTTTTAAAAAGATATATTTGGGTCACAAGTGGCTTACGGTTTGAAACGTCTGACAGTTTCACATCACAGTTGGGAGGAGCCCAGCCTGGATCACAGTGGCACTGTTTCTCATGGTTGCACACCTATGATAAAATAAAAAGCATAGTCAACCACAGTGGAAATCCCCATAGCCACCGGTTAACGCCTGCTGCATGCTCCGAACAATGAAAAAAGGGTGTCTACTTATATTTTCAAAAAGACCTTTGCTGCTTCAGTACAGAGTTAAGGAAGCCTCATTAAAACCCTTACATATAAATCAGTCCTTTGTGCTTTATTATCCCTTACCCCATGATTATTGCATTTCGCTGAACAGTTCTTAGTTCCATAAACGCTGATGTCCTGGCAAAGGCTGTCGTAGCACACCTGTTACAAATAGACCAGATATCATTCCTCCAAAATTCGCGGACACAAGTGTGGCAGTTACAAATGTTAAACTACACGTACTGTATAGACTTCATTCACTTACCTTATTGGTTCCACATTTGGTACCTGTTGCCACCATCCCTACGCTGTCTGGAGTCGAGGCCTCTATAGCCGTATAACACTTTTTCATATGCATGGGAAATGTAAATTTTTCCCTGGTTATTGGAAAGTCATTTCCACCTAAGCAGTATATTTTCCCACATTTCGTGTGCCTAGAGATGATAAAATATCTATTAGTTTAAAGTAAACAACTAAATTAAAAGTTTAATTCTCTTTAAGGATCAAACTGTCACTCAATTGCGAGCTTAACTTACTCTTGGGGACATCTGTTATATCTGTCCTTTGGGCAATTTCTATCATGACGATTGTTGTCAAAGCAAGCGTCACTATCTACATCAGCATCTAGAAAATAAAGAGATATTGTATCATTTAATAAATTGGCAGTGTTGTAAATTTAGACAATTTATCTATACAAATAAAAACAATAATTCTACAAGAGACCTGACCATTGCAACAAGGTAACACTATTAGGAAGAAGTAAATGGTTCTTTAACAGTACCTGGACCCCACAGCTTTTTGCAGCGCTCCTTAAGGGACGGACACTGGCCATTGTAGCAGTAACCCCGATCATAGTTGCATGGAAGCCCATTCATCTTGTAGTCATCTTTAGGACACTGTGCTGATACTCCAGTGCAGTACTCTTCCAGATCACAGTCATGAGCACTGGCTCTGCACAGGCTTCCCGCATGCTTCAGCTGGGGCAAGAAGGAGGGGTTACTAACTGGATTATTGAGTATAAAGGTAATTATTTGAGAAAGAACATGTTTCCAGATTCAAATTAGACTTCAGATGGATCAAAGCTGAGCATCCTAAATGTAAATCTCAGAAACAATTAAATATAATATTGACACACATTCATCAGCTCTTTAACCTCACATTCTGATATCTGTTGTGTGGGTGAGAGACAGTGGAGGAAGGGATTTTTGTTTATACCTGGCAGTTTTGACAGCATTCTCCAAGTGCACATTTTGAGCCCTCTGTCAGTCTGCAGGTGGTGGCGTTACAGCAAGGGTTCTTACATTCCTGCATTCAGTCATATGACATTCAACTCTGAGAACAACTTCTTTCTATATTACCGGACATAGTGGTTTCACACATATAAAGAAACCGAGCACCAAAAACCGAAACACAGACTCTCTGGCACACTTAATAATCTTCAATGAATGCAGTTACTACTTGTCTTGCTGCCTACTATGCATTGTATTATTTTAATATTTATTTTACTACAGTAATACTTTTAATATGCAGTAATAATTTTAATATATTTTTAATATTTTAAAACTACTTTGTTATCCAACTTGTGTTACGCTTTGTTTTTTTTTTGCAAACTTGAAGGAGCCCTGAATTGTAATAATGTCTTGAAACTTGAACTTAAATAAATCAATAAGAGGACAGCTTTAAATGCCATCTTACCTCTACTGTTCCGCAGTCACACTCCTCGCCTTTTTCCAGAAACGCATTACCACATACCGGACCACCAAACAGATCTTCTTCGTTTGGTACATTTAGTAAACAGCTGCTGTCGTAGTTCTGCAAAAACATCTCCAAAGCCTCTTTACTACAGGTGCTAAAGGCTTCAGGGTACACCATTCTAGAAGAAGGATAATGCAAAAGACCAATTATAACCAGAACAAGCCTAATATACTCCTGATCTTTCTAATAATTGTGCAATATGTGCGGCCTGTCTAACGTTGTTTCCTGACTAAGAACTGTTTCAAAAGATTCTTACCCAATACTCTCTCCCATGACACAGCCCTGGCTGGATCCCGATGGACAGCCACAGTTTGCATCGTCATGTGACATACCCAAGTTATGTCCCATTTCATGGGCAATGGTGGAGGCTACCCCGAGGGGATTTTTGCTGTGGTCCTGGGGTGGGAGATTCTGAATTACTGTACTGCTGTTAATAGTCTATCATCTCAAGGTGAGGAAATGTTCACAGAAATTTCAGCTTCAGTGCTGAAATGACAATTGGCATAAGCTATTGCTCTTAAAGGAATGGAACTAAAAAAAAAGCTGTTTTTTGTCAAGACATATTTAAGTTTAGTGTCTTAAGCTTTGCTTAGTGTCTGATGTTTGCTTACTAGGCTAAGGTAGCTAACAAGTAATAGAATTTTATGCCTCTCACATTTTGGCTGAGTAACATTGACTTCTTTTATATTTTATAGCTTCCCTGCAAAACCAATGAAGAAAACTTCAAACATGTCAATTAACTACTAAAAGCCTCTACTCTGATGGTTGTTCTAGCACTAAAGGTTGACCCTGAATCCATGCAACTGACCTCATTCACAGCTCCAGAGTTTGGTGAGCACATTGCATACAGAGGAGCCAAGCCAACAGTCGAGCCATCAAAATTTGTTGCACTGAATCATATTAGGAGAGAAGAGATTAATCCAGGAATGCACACAGTAAATAGGTAACAGCACAGCATGGCAGACATACAGACATACTAATGAACTTTCAGTGTCAGACATCATGTTGTAACCGAAATAAAATTACATATAAATTACTCACGTAACAAACTGGGCGTTGTCGTGCTTCTTTCTTGTCAGGAGGTTGTTCTGACGCCACTGTGAAAATCTGTCCAGAGTGACTTTAGGCACTGGACTGACATCAAACTGGTCTCCATAGGACCACACCTCTATTCCCACTAACATGACACGGATGTTGAGAGGGCGATAGAGCTGTAATACAAATATATGTGTAGGAACTTAACATATTGTGTGTTCCAAAGCTAAATAAACATTGAATTCACAGAATCAACAAAACGGATTGTTTTTGATGAGATACCTTGTCTACATGATTAGCAACTTCAAGCATTCTCTTCTCCACACTCTTCAAGGTTCCAATTGCCTTGTACTATTGTATATAAATATAGAAATGTGTTAGAATAAAGAAGAAGGTATTCAAAACAAGGGTCTGAAATAAAATAAATACATAATGAAAACATACCTCTGCATTATCAACCACCAAAACCATCTCAACAAACCGCTGTGCTGCAGCGAGGGCTTTGTTTTTCTAGGTAAAAACACAAAACTGAGTTAGCCTCTTCCGGGAAGACAAGAGGTGGCTAAATAGATTGCATGAAATGGATACAGCCTGCAGCTGAAGTGCACACACTGTAAAACATGAGGTATTACTCCCAGTACCGAGTTTCTGCCATTGTACAGTCCAGCAAATCTCGGCCCAACGTCATACACAGTGTCGTTGACATAGTCAAAAACTGCCCTCTTAGTCCTGAGGTGCTCTTGTTTGTAAACTGCATGGTCTCCTCTCACCGACGCCTCCAATGGCTCAATCAGATAGACCTGATCTCCTGCTCTCAGAAACCCTCTGCAAACATGAACACAAGAGCATTATTAGTGTAGTGTTACATCTGGTCAGTTTGTGTGGACCACGAATGGGAAAATCAGATCATTCAAGCCATTTAAATAAGTGAATGATCTTTAACACTGGAGAAAAACTGCAGTATAATCTCCCAACCCTTATATCTGGAATGTTTCAGTTAAGACCTAATTAGTACATCCAAAAAATGTGATTATAGATCATAATGTGATTATAAACATCAAACATACATATACATATTTTAACCTGAGGAACCAGACTTCTTAGTTACTGCCACTGACTTACTGCATTCATGTTCCTCTTAACACAGAACAGTTGAAATACTTGCTCCATACAAGATGAGTAAATTTGAGCATGTTTAACATTTGGCATGCTTATATACACATCATTTGAGATGAGTATTTGGATTTATGGTAGTGCTGCAACAATCCCTTGGCCATAACAGAACATGAATCATGTAACATTTGTAAAGTCAATGTCACTTTGACTGAACATTAAACATCCAGTCCAATTAGAAATTAGAGCACCTTTTCTTTCCCAATATTGATACTGAAACCTTGAATATCAACACATACCTACATCAATCAGCCACAACATTAAAACAACTGACAGGAGAAGTGAATTTCATTGATTATCTTGTTACAATGGCACCTGTCATTGGTGGGATATATTTTGGCAGCAAGTAAAAGGTCCTTTCTTGAAGTTAATATGTAGGAAGCAAAAAAGGGCAAGTATAAGACAGCCAAACTGTGACTTAGATGGCTGTGCCAGAGCATCTCCAGAACAGCAGGTCTTGAGAAGAGTTCCCAGCATTCTGTGGTCAGAAGTGATCCAAGGAAGGACAAACGGTGAACTATTGATAGGCTAATGGGCATCCAAATCTCAGTGATACGTGTGGAGAGAGAAGGCTAATTAGTTTGGTCCAATCTCACAGAAGAGCTACTGTAGCACAAAAATGCTGAAAAAGTTCATACTGGTTGTGATAGAAAGGTATCAGATCACACAGTGCATCACAGCCCGCTGAGGACCGGTCAGAGCACCCATGCCGGCAATGCTTTTGGAAGGTGTTAGGTGTACCTCCATGGCAATGGTATTCCCTACTGGCAATGCCCTCTCTAAGCAAGAGGTCCTGCCGCACCTCAAAAATTGTTCAGAAATGGTTTCATGAACATGACAAAAACTTAAAGGTGTTGATTTGGCTTCCAATTTCCCCAGATCCCAATCTGTCAGAGCATCTGTGGGAAGTGCAGGGAAAAAAAGTCCAATCAATGGAGCCCTCCCTCACAGGACATAAAGGATCTGCTGCTAAAGTCTTGGTGCCAGAAACCACAGCACACCTTCAGAGGTCTCATGGAGTCCATGCCTCTGCGGGTCAGAGCTATTCTGGCAACACAAATGGAATCTACACAATATTAGGCAGGCAGTTTTAATGTTCTGGCTGGCTGGTGTACATCAATCTGATATTTTTTCTTTCAAAAACTATTAAGCTTTAATTTTTGTTTAAAATGTTAAATCAATGTAATCTCTACATTTAAAATAATCTTTTAAAATCATTATTCTACATAAAAAAACTTTTGAACTTCAATTAAAAGTTCATTTAGGGCCTAACATGATTTAAACAGAGATAGGGAATCCCTATACATGAGGTTTATACAAATCTTTTATTTTTTCTTACCGCATTCCAGAGCACAGGCCCACACTGACTGAGGAGTTCTGTACGTCTTGTATATGTCCCTGATAGTAACACAGGTCCTACAGTAACACATGCAGAGACCAGTTAATGACAATAAAACTCTACAGCTTCATAAATATAACTTTTAGCAGCACTTTTATCAACAGCTCTTTTACCTTGTTAGTTGGAGGCTTCATCACCTTTATCCCATCTTTTGTGTAGTAAGTCAGAGCATAATCTTTCCCTAAAAGCTCCCTGCAGTAAATTCAGAAAATGTAAAACGGGAGAAAACTATTAAAACTGCGACACATATTCTTTCAATATTAAAACGACTCAAGTGATTTCCTACCTATTCTTTTCAAGGGATATCGTGAAGTTATTCCCATCAACAGACAAGGCATATTCAGCGGTGTCGGGATGTTTCTATTGACACATAAGATATTTTATCATGATATTGATAGGGCTTTGTTCAGAAATAGATTTCAATTAAAATGATATTTTCTACAATTATTTAACTCCTGACCAGAGGTTGGGAGTAACTAGTTACATTTACTTTGGTACATGTAATCGTGAATGGTGTATTTTGAAATTATGTTCATGCGAGTAAAGAGCCTGAACGTTACAAGTAACACATTACAAATACGTATGAACTGCTCAACTGGTGTTCTTACTCAGATTGCTTATTTAAATCTCTATCATTTCTGGCCCATTTCACTGGACTAACAGTAGTTTTATCTGATAAATCTAAAGGCCACTCTGCCCATCTCTGCTCTGGACGAGCCAAAGCCCACCTGTTGAGAAGAAGCGCTCCTCTTCACTCGACCCTTTAAGGGCTGCAGCTGTATCACCTCGTAGTGCGCCACATGGGGAAGACTCGGATGTGCTACGGATGCGCAAAACTCTGTCCAAACAAAGTGCGAAAGTAAAGACATATATTTACTTGTGCTGTATATTTTATGTCTTGCTGTTTTACATGCTTAATAAATGACTCGCTTCAGTGCTTAAGTGAATCTAGTCATTTCTAAGAGAATTCCACATCAGTGCACTGTCAGTGATAACACAAAATAAATCAGAGCCTATGAGATATGGTGCTGTTGACAGGGGCTGTAGTCTTGGATCCCCCCAGCACGTGCTCCAAGCTGCCCCTAGGCGTTAAACCCTCACTAAGACTCGGTACTCACCCCAGGCTGCAATGGAGAACAGCAGAGAGAACAGTAATCCAGTGAAGCGCATGGTTCTCCACAGCAGCACCTCTGATGAATGATCCGAACAAGAGAAGTCACTTATTGGAAGTTTCAGCTGTGCTCCGCCTCTGTGCGCGCGCGCGCACGTGTGTGTGTGTGTATGTGTGTGTGTGTGTGTGAACTCCTCATCCGGTGAAGCAGTGTGTGTGTGTGTGAACTCCTCATCCGGTGAAGCAGTGTCCGTCATTGAGGGTTCAAAACTCCGTCAGTGCTTCTCAGAAGAAAAGTTCCCGTTTTCTCTGCAGATGTCATCTCCTGCCTCCTTTGGGTCTTAACTATCTATGGTCATCAGAGACAGCAGGTCCTTGCAGCATTACAGCCTTAGACAGGCTGTCAGTAGTGCAATGTATTCAGTACTAAGCATTTTTAGAGTATTTCTGGAGGCTTTTATATTGACTTAACTATATAATACTATATTTTATAATGTTGTTATAACGTTGTTACTATATTATACTATATTGTTACTTAACTACATTATAGTTAAAGTGGCCCTTAATAGCCATGCCTGAGTAACGTGAAATTATTTATCTAAATTTAACCCTTTCACCATGTGAAGCAGTGGGCTGCCACCAACGAGATTCTGACTGCAGGGGCAACACCCTAACCACTAGGCCTCTCAGCTGCCCAAACAGAACGTTACATTTATATTGTTATATAATATATTTACATCATATTGCTGTGTCTCTGTGCAGGCAGTAGTATAATGTATTCTGTATACTAAGCATTCTGAATACTTAAAATAACTACTATATTTATAATGTTACTATACTATGCTATATTGTTGTATAATGCAACACAGTATAATAGAGTAGAACAGAATAGAATAGAATAGAATAGAATATATTGCTCTGTGCCCGCATGTCTGTGCATAATAAAGTTTTTTTTTTTATATTCTGACTATTTCTGACAGTTTTGATGCGTTTGATGCTCACCCAACAGGTTTCACCCTTAGACAAATCCTGAGACAAAGTAAATCCTACATCTTCTGCACTCTACCTGTTCGAAACAGAACCAGAAAAGGTGAGTTAAACAGCTCTCCCAAACATTAATAGTTATTATTAATTATCAGTTAAATGTTCGCTATTGGTTTCTGGCGTGTTGTGGCTGCGCAGACCTGGCGAGTGGATTTTGCTGCCATCTTGTGGAAGATCCTTAATAGCACACGGCTGGACCTTTTTCCATTTACCTTTGAAGCTGTAAACACATTTAAGAATCATTTAATAATTAAAATATGAATACAATTACAAATGTGTAAATTATTCATTAATTTTCCAGATTATAATAACTATGATAGATTGATAATATATTTTTCCGTTTTATTTTATAAGAGCGTTCTACTCCTTGATCCACTGTAACTCCACTCCTGGATTCACTTTATTTACGCACTGAATCTGAAGCTTTTGGTGCAATGTGCTCTTTTATCAAACACTTGCAAAGAGGGAAGAATTTATGGAGTCAGAATGATGGGAAAGAGATTTGTTCTTTTTCTTTTAAACAGTGTGACTCAAAACTGCAGACACCACGAAAAGTTAAACTGAAACTACAGAGCAGAAGCTGTGTGTGTATATAGTAGAGCATTTATAGGAAAACAAACCATGAGCAAGAACAAACCACCAGTAATTCCACCAGTCTCTCCTGGACCAGGCTGGCAGACTGGCTGCCTGGATTTCAGAAAAAAAAACTAGAAACTGAGATATTGCTGCCCTCCTGTTCTCCTGTTTTCATTTTATTCTTATAAAAGCCCTAGAGAGAGAGAGAGAGAGAGAGATTTAAATTCAGTGTGGCAGAACGGCGTTCTGGACTTTCCCAGAAAGAGAGAGAGAGAGAAAGAGAGAGCGAGAGAGAGATTTAAAGAAAAAATGACTTAATTCGAAACACATTATTTTCATTTTAAATTCAGCTTAATACATAACGAAAATGTATACAGGGGCGGACTGGCAATCTGTCCATTCTGCCGCGATTAATTTAAATCTCTCTCTCTCTCTCTTTCTCTCTCTGGAAAAGTCCAGAATTTTAGTTCAACAGTGAATTATAAGTCATAGAACATCCTCTGGACATTTTTGGTGTGATAGTCCTGGAAGCATGTTTTCTTTTTGGTTATGCAGAGGAACATTTTGCATTTGGTGCACCTCATGTATG
>JBBPCY010000150.1:20193755-20219334 GCA_037974405.1 Brachyalestes nurse
AGATGTATGTTATCAGATAATAGTTTTATATGTATACAAAACTATTATAAATATATATATATAAATGTGTGTGTGTGTGTGTGTGTGTGTATGGTTTTATTTGTTTTGTAGATATTATGAGCTCTGGTTCTTATTACCACCATTGTAAATTTTCTTTTTTTCCACAATGCACCATTTCACATCAAAACACTCAACTATTGATTTATGCTGCAATTTTGAAAAGCAATTGGTATAATTTCCCTTTATATCTTCTAGAATATACTTTCAGATTCATAAAGCATCAGGTTACCATAATCATGCAGGCCAACATAAAAAAGGGAACATGTTGTCGATGTAAAAGATGTAAGTGATGTATATTAAATGAGGTCCATGCCCTTGAACTTTTGCCTTCAGGTTTTATTTTTTAAATCGGCTCTTGTGTGGAGGATAATAACCTGGGTTGTCAACATCAATTCACTTACATTACAGTAGTCACGTTTTTGTGTGTTTTCGTCTGTACATCAAGCTGTGTCATGGTGGGGTGCAGGATCCACTGAAACCTGGCAGCCCTGGATCTATTGTGTACTTAGTCGTTTCTCAGCCAAGAGTGCAGTTTTTTGTGTGGACTCTAGTGTGATCTGTGTGTGTATTAAACAGCTGTGTGAATTTCATTTAAATTCTACATGGTTATATATATTTCCTGATCAACTTTAAAATGTTGAGTATTCGTGTTTTTATTTGAATGTTAGGACACGGTCTGTAGCAGTAATGGGGGTTTTGTGTTAACCCATATCCCTTACCCCCTTTCACACAGGCACCTTTATTTAAAAACTTGCTCTTGAAGTGTAATCTTGCTGTTTTGCTTCAGGCTCCCCTTAGTGGTGCCCTGTTTCAGATATTTCCTCCTCCGACTCCAGCAGACATTTCTGTCACAGCGTGGAGGCGAGTAAACCATGTCAGAAGTCATTACAGAGCTTGAAAGCAGATCTGTCCCTCAAGGTCAGCCTCGAGTGGGATGGACTTTTTCACAGCGTGGGTGAGGCCCGTTTCCACTAGTGCACTAATGCCTAAAATTTTAAGTGCAGCAAAAAGACAATGCAAAATCATCTGTGCTTATGGCAGAAACCTTAAAAACCTGTCAAGAAACCTCCATTAACTTCAAGCACAAATACATTCAAATAAGACAATAAACCAACATTTCATCACTTTCTGAACAAAACTTTCCAACTCCATTTTTGGTGTGTTTCACTTTTTTGCGTAATATAAAAATATATTATAACAATATTACTGTCGGAAAACTTGTATCTTGTATGTATGTATGTTTATCTGTCTATCCATTTATTTACTTATTTATTTAAGTTAATTATTTCAGCATTCTGTAAATAAGTCCATCACTAACCCATAAAATGAATGAGCATCCATAATATTCTAATATGCTTACATTTTATGATCTCAGTAAAATTGCCATAAAATTTAAAAATGAATTTGAGAATTCAGTTCCAGATTCTTTTTGGTTTGTTTGTTTCGTCAGAGGAGTTCATGTTCAACATAAAGTTTAGGGAACAAAAAAAAGGCTTCATTCTAAAGAGCAGTTACGAGAGCTGCTAAAATGAAGTTGTGACATGTGATGTCCTTTAGCGGTCTCCTCAGATGAAAGATCTCATGGTCTGTATCAGGCTCCAACAGGATTACATTTGAGCATTGTTCTGGCCTTTTAAAGAGGCAGTGGGAACTCTAAACTTCGCAGCAGACTGACAGTCGGACAAAAGAGCACACGTTCAAATGGTGCTCGAGAGGCAGTGTTGACATGACAGGCACGGCGCAATGGATCTATTCCAGTGAGGGGAAATTAAAACTATCATTTACGTCTCACAACTGACTTTGGCCAAGCCTGGGGTGGGTTACCTGAAGGACGGTGGTTATCTGTGATGGAGTAAACAAACAGAGACAGGCTTCAGTTTTAGACCTTTCATCTTTTGTTCTGATTCATCTAACTGTCCTGTCTCTAAAAATCCATTTGATTATTTTTATTTTACCATATCTCTTTTATAGCTGCCCGGCAGTCTGTGTCAGAACACTATTCTTTTAAATACTTTGAGTATAAACTTTGGTTTCTCAAAGTAATAAAGCATAACACAGGGTACGTTATTACTGCACACACACACACCTCTGTGGTGTTATTCGGCTCTAGCTATAGCTGTGTGTTTTTCTGACCCGTTTTTTGGTATTTATGGGCTTTTCAGGTGTGTCGCTGAAGCTGAAACATGCTTGCTTCTTGTTTAAGTGAAGCCTGAATATCAAAGGTAGCTGCTGCTGAAGTTAAGATGTGTGATTTGGAAAAATGAGTAGTGTGGGTTATTTCTGTAGTGGTATTTCCTCACTGCCTGACCAACCCAGCATTCCCCCAGTCCCTTTGAACCAGAACCCACTGGGCTGTTGAGAGCGAAACTGGCAGAGGTCAGGCCTCATAAATGCTTAACTATCTCGAAAGGGAAACTGCTTTGGCAAGTCAGCCTTAGGTTTACATCCATGCGCCTAAGGTTTCCTTGGGATTTTTCTTCTTTTTTTCACACAGCCCTGAGGGGGCACTTAAAGCAGAGGCCTCGGGTGACACGGATAAGTAGAAAGTATGTTGACCCTTTATTTGACTTAACAAGAGCTTGACCTGACCCAATCATTTCAGGCTAACATCATGGCCCCAGACCCGAAGTCGCTTGACTTTCCTTCCAGAAAAAAAAATGCCTGCTTTAGCTCAATTGCCATGCTCTTGTTTTTGAACAATTATAAGGCTAAGCTGCCCATGAACTGCTGAGCTTCCCTGCTGGGGTATTTAACCTACCACAAAGCTTTCTTTCCCTCTGCTCGTCTTATCAGTTAAAGCTACGTCGGCTAATATACTTATCAAAAAGAGCATAAAAAAAAATAAAGATTTTAACTTTGATCATACCTTTATTTTTATTTGAAAAGTTATCTGTATAATAAATATGATGCCTTATAAAACTCATTACTAAGTAACTTCTATAAATCAATGGAAGGTTGTACAGTTGCGTGAGTAAGGGAAGCGCATCTGCACAGTATTGCTGTTTTTCTCCTCTTTCTTTATATGGCAAACATGTCTTTGAAATCTGTAAGGAAAGCTGCACTGTAACAATATGGACTTAGCGATAATGCTCTGAAGCAATGTTTATATCACGCACAGATACACTGGAGTGGAGATTGTGTAAATATGACAGAAACACACACTCATTATAGCCTTTAACCACTTGAACTCTACACTCTTAGCAAAAAAGGGGTTTATATAGTAGTAAAAAAGGGCTGTTTGACTCTTAACAATGGTGGAACTCTTTTCGGTGCTGTATAGAACCTTATTAAAGGTTATTTAAGAGCTTCTCCATTCTAGAGAAGACTCTTTTAATCGGGCAAAGAACCATTTGAAGTGTTCAAGTGGTTGTCATGGCTCTATATAACCAGTTCCTTTACTAAATCCACCTTCAAAAGCCCATGTTTTCAGAGTGTAGGCTCATCATTCTTAAATTACGGCTTATTATTTAGCTTACTACTAAAATTATATTAGTTTACTGCTATGAAATGAATGTAAAAGTTACGTAGTTTTGAGAGTGAGGTATTTGCGAACGCACAATTTGGCACTAATGCTATTTTTCCCTCTTTCGGTCCGTTTTCAAGCACAGAAATTTAGAATACACAAACGGTACTTAAGGTGCACCACAGAGTCGACAGTGACGATTGAGGTAATTTTCCTGGGCTCTCGGTGCAGACTTGAACGAGGATTTTTGAGGGAAGGCCAAGAACAATGAGAGCGGTCACATGGCTTTCGCTATTGGGATGAGAACTAATTGTGGCCACTTTGTGGTTTTAGTGAGCGACCAAAGAATTTGACCACACGTTCAAATGCTCTCTCTCTCCCCCTCGCAGTCTCTCTCCAGTGGCCAGCCATACAATGAATTAGTTTTCACAAAAGCTTTAGCCACAGCGTCAATTTTCCCCTTCACTAGAGCTCAGCTTTGACTGGGGCCTGACTGCAAGGCACGGAAATGATTTCAGGGCACATTTTCTGCAGCAGAGCTCACCGTTTTATCAAAGGAGCTGTTCTGCACAATCTCAGAGAACAATCTCTCTGGCCAGCTTCATGCACAAACTGGAAAGCATTCTTTTTGTAAAGAATTGTCAGGGCAGCGACCGTTTAACTTGCTTTAACTGTAAAACTCTTTAATATGGTACGTCTTGCAAGTTTGCATGAGTTACATTTGTTTGCTTCTGTCTAAAAGTCTCCCTGAGTTGTGCTGGAACAGCAGATTCTCTGTGGTAACTTGAAAGTATTCAGTCATCTCAGATGTAATATGATTGAATTGCATACAGGCGGGGAAAAGAATGTTGGAGGATTAAACTGTTTCCTTATCTGATCTTTAAACACAGATAGCGAAAATGTCTGACTGCAATTACTTCCATTATGCAAGCTCAATTTGACACCTAATTTTTATCAACCACATAACAGGCGGTTTCTGACTGCGAGCTTTCTGGAGGCTGGAGGCACACTGGAGCCTTTTTTAACAGGTATTCGCGTGATTTAAAGGTTTTCCTGCGATTACAAGTGAGACAGGACCTGAACAAATAAGTCAGGCTGATTGTCCTGAGATTACAATTTCCAAGTCCTCCCATGAAACACTGAACAAAGAGGAGGGAGGAGAGTGAAGAGGCCCTCTGAATAAACAAGCCTTAAATTCTCAGTGAATCTGAGACAGTCTGGGTTTATGAACACTTTGGGCCGAGACCCTTCTCCTCCACTGCCTCCTGCATCCACGGATTCCTCGTGGTGGCTGAAAAATGTAAAAATGAGAGCGAATTGTTTATTTTACACTTTGAGGAGGCTTGTGTTTTCATGTTGCTTCTTTTGAAATGCAGACTGTGGGTTGAAGGGCTGGAATGGGGGGGGGGGGGGTTGAAGCGGGAGGATGAAAGCTTTGTTGTGCTTGGGTTTAATGAGCTGGAAAATACAATTGCACTTTTCTGACTGTGAAAATTGCTTTGAGGGCATCATAAATTAGCTGCTGGGAGATAGTTGAATTGACGAGGCTTTGTGTGATCCCTGCACATTGCTCTCAGTGTGTCAGGCGGCGCCTTCTGAGAGACGCAGCCAAAAAGGCACTGGGGAATTCAGGCCCTCAGTGTCCACACAGTCAAGCGCTTTTCATCCCTTTAAGGCCCTCTGCTGTTTGTGAAGTCTTTCAAGCCGGGAGAATCTGTATTCTCTAACACACGGCTATGAATTATGCCATTCAGTCACACTGTTGCACGTCCCTGAGATGCAACAAGTGCCGTGCACTCAGAGTCCTTTTTCAAATTCATCTGCTTGTTTTTATTGGTTTTGGAGCTCTCCTTATCAGTTGAATTATGATAGACAGGCTGTGGTTAGTGGATTATATGTGCTTATTCAGTTTCTATGAGATTTACTAATACCTCTGTATGCCCTCAGAAGATTCCAGTAATATTCTGCCAGCAACGATTAATTTAATTTTCATTTTGGAAAAACTGGTTGTGTATTTACACAGGACCAATGAAATTACATGCACTGAATTTCTTTTTTACACAATTATAGAATACATACCTTTCAAAAGTTGTGGTAGAACTTCCTCAGTCATGGTTCATATTCCACACAGTCATTTTGTGGGCTTCTGTTAGCCTGGCCAAAGCACAGTTAAGGCTTCCATTGCCTGCAGCCCTGCATATCTCTGCATTCTAATGCGTGAGTCCTGCTGGGTTTTTAACTTTTGCTCTATGTAATTGATGGCTTCCACACTCCGGCTGAGTTCCTCGGGCCTTTCCCTGGCGATTGTTGGTATATTTCTGTAGTTAGGGCTCTTTAGGTCTTCTATTGTGCTCGCAATAGAAGTGCAATAGGGGGCTGAGGAGAGGGGACTGGGTGAGAGAGAGAAAAAGTGCCCCCTGATATTTAGTCAACTCCGAAGGGCACTTTTCATTCTGGCTTTGCAAGCTTGGCACATGCCTTCTGTTACTAAGTGGCTTTGTATTGAAAGACTCTGCAGCCTCCATTCTTTGTCCCACTAGGTGCCCAGACTTACAGCTCTGGCAGCTGCTGGGCCCTCCAAAAGAGGCTATAGACTGCTCTCTGCAGGTGAGCTCTCCTGCCAAAGCAATTTCCAATCAAAGGCTCTTTTCACCACACTCAATGGGAATCTGACTTCGTATGTGCAACTGCCCGAGAGAAGCATTCACAAAGGACGCCTTCTCTAAACAGCATTGCTCATATGGAGTGCAGCCATTCCGGCCCTTTTTTTTTTCCTATAATTTTTTTTCTCTCTCCATGATCAGAGCCAATGGTTGGTGTAAGATCCTTTTTTGGATGGTGGATAGGCGGCTTTTTTTCCCCCTCTCGGCAATTATCATACGAGTTGTTACACATTACTCATAAGGTGTGGCTCTCCCCTCCTCTGCCTCTCAAAGGCCTCCTCTGTTTTTCTCAAGAAACCGATGGCAAGCCGATACATCTATTCTTTTGGCTACTGAAGTGTAATTGCCCCGTGCTTTGAAGCCTGTGAGAAGCGAGTGATTTTGCCTCTGCCCTCAGGCCATGCTAGTGACATCTCCAGCGACCTCTGCGAGCCCCTGCCGTTGGCAGAACACCTCCGCCACAGCAGCCACCATACAGAGCAAGGATAATGCAGCCCTGGCTGCTCAATTTCTCCTCCTTTTCATCCCTCTCTTTGAAACTTTTATTAGCAACAGCTTTCACGCTCATATCAAGCCCACAGTGGACAAGGGAGGAGGGCTCCCTGACGCCAATGGCCCAAAGTCACCAGAGAGACTTCCTTCACATCAATGGGGTTTAGAGCAGAGGCCATATTGAGAAAACACTGCCTGTTGAATTCACACCAGTAGGCCTATTGCCCTTCTCCTTTCATCTTTCATATCTCTTTGGCAAAATCTCCTTTGACTTGTGCCAAGGCATGCAGTATATCTTGATCAGTGTCACTTGTCTGCTCAACATATCTTAAGGGTACTGCAATTATGCTGCATTAATTAAGACGTGGAGTCCTCTTTGCTGTTTGAAAGAAGATCCTGTGTCTTGAGTTTTATAGGTATTCTCCTCGGATGTTTGCTTTTTCTTTTTTGATCGAAGATAAAACGTTTCCACAAACTTTTTAAAAGAAATAAGTTCCATTCATTGGCATATTTATGCAATCTCCTTCTTCTGAGACCCAGGAAAATATGAACCTTCTCAGTCCTTGTTTTTCTATATCATTTAAGTGGATTCAATACATAAAAATGAAGCAAACTGAATCACTTGGACTTCTGCATAAATTACTCATGAAAACAGGGTCTGCTTTTAAGCTATGTTGTGAAAAAAGACAAACACTGCCTTCTTAAACTGATAGCATGTACACAATTATTTAAACAATCACAGGCTTGGGTTGAAAATGCGCTAAACATTTGTAGTAACTGATAGAACCTTCTGTAACAGAAATAAAGTAATTTATTAACTATAGGTTTGCACAATAGTGAAATTCTGGACTGTTCTTCCTTACAAAACTCCTTCAGTTCATTGATATTTCAGAGATTCCTTGGGTGAACAGATCATCCTAATTGGGTCTGCATATGGGCATTCTAAAACATAAATGTTTGTCTGATTGAACCAAATGTTTTCTTATCATCCAGTTTTGCTTGTTGAAACAGAATTTGTTGTTCTTTTAATGGCAACAAGATTTCCAGACCTTTAGCCAGCGATGCTGCCCCAAACCATGACACTCCCTCCACTGTACTTCACAGCTGAGAAGAAGATTTGATGTTGACGTGCAATACATTTCTTCATCCAAGCATGGCGTAGCAAGTTTCTGCCAATGAGTTCACAAAATGTTGTCTCATTCATCCATTGTTGAGTGTTTTCCTCAGAGGAACCGCATGAACGCAGATGTTGGCAAGTTCAGGAGATTCCTGCAGTCTCTGATATTGCTCAATTCCGTTTCACCTCTTTCAGCACTGCACGTTGCTCTCCTGCCGTAGGCCAGAGCAAGTAGTTCCCACTGTGATGAATCTAGAATCGGGAGCGACTTTTTGGCAGACGCTCAGTATCTCTACTGAAATAAATGGAGAAAATGAAGTGAGAAAAAATATTGAGCTGGGCACAAAATCTGACTTTCATTTTATATTTACAAAAGATAAAGTTTAAAGAAAACTCACTAGGATCTTTAAAGATTAATACTTGCAATATTTTAAAATGAAATGTTGAAAGCATGGATGCATTTCATCCAAAACAATCTCCTTTTTGGAATGGCAGCCTAGTTGTACAAACAGAAAATAAATGTTCAGGCTCATTTTAAAGCCCATGATCTACTTCTAAAAGGGGAATGAGCAACTTTTATGATAACATGGATGCTTTGAAAAACACTGCTACAAAACTAATGTTCTCTAAAGAGGACAAAAAAGACATTTCTGGGTTTGAGGAGGATACCCCCTGCATGATGAGAATCTTTAACACATATGACTGAAAAAAACCCCATCAGATGTATCTGCTATCAGAGGAGCTACATGCCGCAGACATCAACCTGAGACAAGGCAGGCCTAATACACAGCACTGAGTGCCTGAACTAATTAAGTTTGCTAAGCAGATGTTATCAGTATCCGTCTAATTTCACTAAGCACTGTTGGAGTCTTTTTTTTTTTCAAATCAGCTCCACTTCTACTTATTGCCTGCCCAAGGCTGTTTACTTTGCTCTTTGTTGCATTTAGTGTATTTGCTGGTTCCCCTGCTCTTTTCCACACAGATGAAGGTGCTGGAAATTTAATGGAATTATTCTGACTCACCGTCACAATTGGTCAGGTCAGGTTTTAAGTGCTACCTTTTGTCTCCTACTGCTCGGGTGAAGGGTTCATTATTTTGTTCATTATATTGTAGGAAGAAACTGTGTATGAAGTTTTATTCTCTGTTAAACTGTGCCTATCAAATGCATTACCCATCAGCAACACCACCTGGACCCTTAAAGTAAACAAATCTTAATTAAAAAGGGCACTTACACAACCAAATTGATTAAAACACTCTTGAAAAAATCATGATAAAATATACAGACTGGCACAAAAAAACCATTGGTCGCAAGACAAATTAGACCAGTAGGAACACTTCTGAGACACTTCTGATAGGACTTGTTGGTAGTTACTCAACACCACTGAAATACATACTCAAAAATGACCACAGATGAATCGTCACCTCGTACGCAGTCTCAACAAAAATTGTTTGTCATGAGTTTCGCAAGGCTGGAGTTTCTGCTGTCACTCGTAAATCACTTGTTTTGAAAGGTCAGTCCACAAGACATATAAACTGGTGTAATGGTCTTATGAGCAATGCTGAAAATAATATAATATGATATGATGACTCTTTTTCCTTCATCTGGATGCATTTGTGTTTGATGAGTCAAAAGATGTCTTCAATCCACATTGTCTGAGACTAGCTGTTTAACATGGTGGTGGATCCATAAACGTTTGGGTACGGTGTCTTGAAGCACCATGACCTTGGATATGGTAGGATAGTCAAATGTCATATATGGTGTCCTCAACAAAGTCTAAGCTCTATGAAAGTAAGCTTTTCTACAGAAGGAATGATCCTGTAACTTGTAAGGCAACATTCCCTGAAGGACCAAAGCTGTTCTGAAGGAGAAGAATGACTTTCCCTCCCTCTTTATCTTCAAAAATGTGAAGATATGTGAGTGTCTCCTCTAATGCACTACCTGTCTTCTTGCCCTACTCCTTAAAGATTTTAGCACTTAGAACTCTCCTCTGGTTCTCACACGGTCCTGAAACTCCAGTGTTTCCTTGTATTATAAGTTGCTTTGAGTAAAAGTGTGAATGGAATGTAATGTAATGTAAAGTTCTTTGTGATACAATTTTTTTTATCCCCGTATGTTATATGTGCCCCCTCTCAGCACCCTGTTGATAGATCTAATCTGTGGTCATTGTTCTAAAGTCAGTTCTTTGGATTTAATTATCTTTTAATGACTTTTATTGCTTTGAAACATCAGTAAGACTTCACTTGTGTGCGTGTTTCATGTGACTGAAAAGTCCTTAAGCCGTTGTTATATCAGTGAAGGCTCTCTTGCATTAGCATCAGAGCCTTTTAGACTCTCTGGTAGAGAAGCTCTTGTCTCCTTTGATGAAGAAGATGGAAACCAGGTAGGCTGTAGACAGACAGACTCGCTCCCCTGGTCCCTTTAAATTCCTCGCCCTCCATGATGTCACCACTTAAGCGTAGCATGTCCTTCTCTATGGGAATAGAAAGTTTGAAACCTTTCCCACAGTTCATAGCCAATATCAAAGAAGCCAATTCATGATAACTATTCAAATCTACATGCTGAATGGCTTTTGATAGCCACACCAACTCAATATGTGACGTGTATGAAGTTCAGACAGTTTTTTATTTGTTTGTTGCTTGTTTTAATGCCGTTTTCTGTTTGTTTTAATGACGTGATGAAGTTGAATTGACCAGCAGAATGATATTCGAGCTCTTAGAGCATTTCTGGCACAAATTATTTTAAAATGCACCCTGAAGACTCTGTGTCCACTGTTGTTCACAGAGAGAGAGAGAAAGAGACACAGGGTTATTATGGGTTTGATCTGACTCCACACAGCTCTGATGCTAGTCTCAGGAGGGTTAGAAGGTCAAGGGATGCTTTCATAGGAGCTTGGAGCGAACTAAGCCTCAGGAGACGACAGACTGATGAGATCGGATGATATCACAGACTTTGTGTAAGGCATTATACAATAATACATGTAATGAAATACTGAGAGGCCAGATCTACATGTCGCTGTCGGATGGAAGGCAATAAAACGAAAAAGGGTTATGAATATTGCATGCTACTTGTATTATTTGCTTTGAGGTTTTTAAGAGAGAGAAGCATTTCCTGTAGCCAAGCCAGCTGGTTACAATTTCGAAACATATTAAAGTAAATCTTTGCCAAAGAGCTTCCCTTTGAGATACATTCAGGAGACTATGTAAACCAATAATGTAATTATGATCCAGTTTAGCAAGTTCTGCATTATTTATATAAGAAACAGTTTACAAAAAGGCCAGGCTTCTTTGTTGACTTTTAGTAGCTCTTGTTATTTTAGTACTGCACAGTAAAATGACTTTTTTTTTCCGTTGGCAAGGCATGGCGTGTTGGACCATCCTTTGGCAGACGCTGAACTGGCTAATACCACAATATTGTATCATTCACCTCTTGGGCTATTACACAAATATGTCAACATGAAACCATAATGGTTTAAGTGTTTATTTTTTGACTGAGCTAAGGAATCATTATCTGAACATTGGTCGTATTGCTAAAACTGTGTATGGTAACTGTTTTAACATATGCTAAATGCTTTGGTGTCGTGTACCAACCATGTTGGGGCATGATAATAGTCAAACATTAGGAGGAAAACAGAAGATGCAGAACAAGAAACTTCAAAAACAACAACGTACCGCATTAGAGAACAGTCAGGGATAATCAAGAGTAGATAGTAGATAAAGCCAGTCAAATCTCCTTGTAAATGTGAATGCTATTTTGCATTAGCTTCAGGAGAAGGAGCAGTTAAGAACAGTAAGGAGCAGTGTCCGCATGGGGCGTTTGTTAACGAGCACCACATTTGACCCTGGTTGTATGTTTTTCTCTGTGTGTCATGTCTTATTATAGACTCAAAGTATTCAGTGGTGTGGTGATATAGCATGGAGAGAGAAAACACAAGGTGAATGGTAGCCTGTACTTTCACAATCACTGTTATGTTATCCTGACCTCTTCTCTGTACCTCACTCAGATCATTCAAAATGTTTTGATATTTGATAGAAATACTCACTATTAGGTTTATATAAATATACAGTACTGTGCAAAAGTTTTAGCCACTTGAGAAAAGTATATAAAAAGCTGTTTATCTGGTAAACCTACTCCAAAAACACTAATATAAGAATAAATACTAATAACATGATTACACTAAGTAGTGATTTTATGTTTATTAAAGATTTTGCTTAACTAATTCCAAACCTCTCCAGTCCAGTATTACTATAAGGCATCAGGGTTATTAGGGTTTGACTAGTCAGTGCATGAAGACTAATCAGGCATGTAGGTAATGGAATGTAATAAATCGGGAATGTGATGGCGGGGCCTTCCAGAATAAATCTGAAACCTGAGTTTTTCTAACCAGGTATTATTCTGTTAATTTTGCATTCATTCTAAAGGTGTAATTCTGTGGTGTAAGACCAAAAACACAGTTACTGCAGATATCGATGGTTTGTTTAGGCATCTTTCTGCATTTGTGTGTGTGCGATTTTGTTTTCGCCTCACCAATTTTTTTTGTTTTCTAAAGAAAACCTTTTCTGTGGTTGTTTTTTTTTCCGGGAATCATCTTGTAAGTGAGACATGGGGGTGAAAGAGCTTTTTAAAGTTTAGAGAACCCCCTCATAACATCCAGCGTCTCTCAAGTCCAAGCCAAGAAGCATTTCCATTTTTAAGAGCGTGCTTATATGTGTAAGTAAGTTCTCCTTTAAGTAACCGCTGATATTGGCTGAATGATGGGAGATGACATTGTTTTCCAAAAATACAGTTGTTTGTAAAGTGTAAGTTTATATTTCCTTTTTTTTTTTATTTGAACGGTTCTTTCAGATTTCAGTCATTAAATACCATGACCAAGGCCATTTCTCCCCACCCCCTGCCTGTGTGCACAGTTGAAACCAAAGGAAACATATCTGGCTTTCCACGTTTCACTGTTTGCTTTATTTGTTACAGTAAATAAGCTCATGGTATGTTTCCATTTACTTAAGACATAATATACACTGAGAGATGCAAAACAAAGGAGACACAAAGCATGCACGGCGAGCCTGCAGTGATAAGCTGCCTTGTTGCTCTGGTATTGTATGTGGTTTTTGCAGACGTGTAATTAGGGTTTCTGAGGGCTGGAGCCAGACTGGCCAGAGGACAATGGCTCTGAACAATATACACAGCCTCGAGACGCGAACCCTCGCTCCCCCTGCCCCAGCTCACACAAGGATGTCCAGTGTGGCGCATAAAAGAAATGACATACAATTAGAGAATGGATAGTTTGGGTCAACCACTAGTTTTGACCGCTGACTGTTTAACCTGGCATGAATGCTATATCTCACTTCAGAAAAGGGCCCGTGGTAATACTTCCTGAACTCGAGAGGGGGGGGGGGATAAAAGCCGTTATTGTTATGTCACTCGGCACCATATATTGTGAAAACACACACACACACACACACACACACACACACACACACACACAGAGCTATCGTTTTCTTCAGCTTTGAAAGATGAGTGAGGAAAAAGTGAATGAGACATCAAGTGCTTATATTCTTCTGAGTGTAGATTTAACATGTTTCCTTAATGTTATTAGGTAATATGTGATCTTTACAATATATTGTATAATAGTTGATTATAATATGTTGTATAGAATATATAGTTAGGTAATGATTATATCATTTATTATGTCTTTTGGTGATACAGCACACACATAATTTAAACCAATGGATAGCAGCGTCAGCACCTGCCTGTTGGCTTCTATTGTGAGTGTGTTTCAAATCAACAGGTTTTCTCTTGTTTTTTATTTTCTACATGTAGGAAAAAGTGTTACAATTATTGTCTGTGGTAACTGTCCATATAATACAGATACAACAGATGCAGGTTGAAGTTTATAAACTGAAAATAAAAAGCCCTTTTGTATCACTTTTGATGATAAAATGATAGAAAGCCTGGCATATTTCTTGTGATTCTTTATTCAGGTCAGTCTGGGAAGTTCATAGTCTATTGCAGTTTCATCATATTTGGCCTCTTGCGCTGGGTTTTTGAAGGAATGCTCCCGTACCTCTTCTGAGTTCGCCCGAACCTCTCTCTAATCACGTAAGAGTCAAGTCAATATTCAGGGCACCTTCATGGCCGTAAACAGGACACCTACATGGGCGTAAACAGCCCTGCTTTGCATTAAGGGATGTTAATAAAAATGTCATCTTTTGAGCACTGCCTCTATTGCCTTTAAATCAATTGGTTTTGTCGCGTCCTTCAGGGCTCAGTTTTGGTGCGGGGCAGACTGCTTCAATTACTCTGATGGAACCCATGTGGCCACTATCAGCACTGCCATCTTCCCCCCACGGCCTCTGAGAAGACTGGCTCCTCTCCATAATAAGCACAGAGCAAACACTCTCTCTCTCTCTCTTTCAGACTGTAATATCAGCCCACACCTCTGCACTACACCTCTATGTTGACCCACATTAAAGGCAAGTCACAAGTTCAAAAGTGCTTGCCCCCAGCACCTTCTACTCAGCATTATGGAGATTTAGATTTTTTTTTCAGTGCCTAAAATGAAATTATGACTGTGACAATGATCAAGAAGAGTCCAAAATCACATTAACCCCTTCAACCCTTAGGCATGGGCCCACACTTCAGTTCCTAACTCTCATAACTATATAACTTGCATACTGCCTGTCTATGTTGGCATGTAACCAACATATATTACTGTCCCAAAAATACCTCCAAAATGATAACTTTACACTAGAAGGCAAAAACCTTTTCATTCGGGGTCATTTCTGTTTGTCTGTTCATCAAGAAAGTTTCACACAGTTTAGAAGGTACTGCTGTGTTCCAACACATGCAGAAACAAAAAAAGGAAAAATGGGGATACATGTATTTTCCTTGGACAGCGACAATATAGTATTTATTGGATAATTTAGAGTAATAATGCTAAAGATTGCCTTGGGGTTTGAGGGGTTAAATATGTTTGCACAATTCTGCCATATTCAAGGCTGTAGAGTGTGTGTGTGTGTATGTGTTTTATCTGTATGTCCATTTGATATAATGTGATTCGTTATAGTTTATAGTTACAGCAACACACACAGTGATGAACTGACTTCACCTGTGTGTTTATTCCCACGTGAAAAAAATTACATCAGCACAGGTTTGTCTTTCATTTTACTCACATTTGAGTGCTCTCATACATTTTCCACACATTTGAATCAAGTCCTTTGGGTGCATCATTCTGCTGATCATCTGTTGGTGGGGTTTATTAAAAGAGTCATCCCTGCCACAACAAATAAGATACATTTCATAAAGGCATCACAGCTTGGTCTGGCTTATTGACTCTGGCTCTACTAGCGCCTGTCTGACTGGAGGGAGTGGAGGGAGTGGAGGGAGTGGAGTGAGTGGTCTGTGGGAAGCCCCCCGGAGCCCTGGCAGGAGCGTGAGGCCGGCGCTGAGGGAGATTCCAGCTCTATGGGTCACTGCTGCTGCACCAGCCATGCAGCCCATTGATCTGCAGCCACTCAGGGGCTGTGGCACCAGTCCAATTAAAGTGTGAAGTCCTCGGGGAGTGCACTGGCCAGCATGAGCGGGCTGGGCTATTTGCCCTAAAGCACATTTCTGAGCCTGAATAACAGAACTACCATCATGACCTACTACATTCATTCATTCATTCATTCATTCTCTGATGCTCAGACAAGCTGTAGAAGCTCTGTGGATCAAGACAGGACTTGCTGCTGTCCTGCAGAAATGAACTCAAAACACTAAATAAAAAAGTATTCATTTCATGAACAGTTTACTAATTTTATGAACTATTATTAACTTTTATAAATAGCAATTTCTAAGCATTTCTTCCCTAATCATTCACCAATGAAGTATTGATCAAGATATAAAAGTTTTTCATTCATTCTCTGATGGTTAGAAAAGCTGTAGATTCTGTTGGTGATGTCTAGCAGAAGTAAGCAACTCAGGACCGTGGTTCACATATCCTTTAGTCAAAATATATAGGTTTATGAAAGATGTCAATAAATGTCATGTGTAACTAGAAGCATTTTTCCAAAACATTTGCCATTCAAGTAGCTACTGATCAAGATGTAAAAGGCTATTAGATATTCATTCATTCTCTGATGGTTAGAAAAGCTGTTCCATGTTCCATGGATATCAAGACATCTCTGTTGCTAATATCCTGCAGAAGTGAACAATTCGTATAAAAATCTGAATTTAATGAAGTTATGAACCGTTCAGATTTCTTTCAGTCAAAAAACAGTTGTAGGATTATGAGTGAAATGTATTAACATTGTGGATTTGGATGTAACTATTTTAAAGCTATTTTTCAAGCATGTTTTCCCTTATCATTCACGATTCAAGTACTAATGAAGATTTAAAAGACTACTAAAGTTTTCATTGATTCACTGATAGTCAGAAAAGCTGTGCCTCTATAGACATCAAAACAGGACTCCTGTCTGTTGCTGCTGTCCTCCCGAACTCAAGGCACTGAATAAAAACATGAAAAAGTATTAGTTTTATAAACTATTATGAATTGTTCACAAATTCTTCAGTCCAAAAAATCTTGGGATTGAGTAATATTAATTAGATTTGTATGTAACTCTTTTTCACTACTCATGTCACTTATGTGACTATTTATGCAATAGTATTATCATGCAATATCACTATTTGTTTCTCTATTACATACAATAACAGACTTGGTATAGAGAACAACTCCAAATCACTATTTGTGTCAAGTAGTAAATTACTTCAGGAGTGGTTTTATTTGTTTCTCTATAATATCTACATCCACCTCTCTTCCTGACCACAGAATTTTGTGTATATAGCATAGTATACTTATAAGTACTATGGTACTAAGCACATTTAAAATGTTTTTGATTCTGATTACGTAAAGCTATTTTTAAGCATTTCTTTCCCTAAACATTTGCCAGTCAAGTACTGATCAAGATGTAAAAGCCTACTGAAGTCATTCTCTGATGGTCAGAAAAGCTGCAGAAGCTGTACAGACAAGACAGAACTCTTGTCTGTTGTCAAGAGTCAAGACACTGAATAAAAAAAGAAAAAGTATGAATTTTATGAACTATTATGAACACTGAATATATCCTTCAGTCAAAAACATCAAAGGATTACGAGTGATATTTAATACCATCATGCATGTGTATGTAACTCAATTTTTAAAGCAAATTTTAAACATTTTATTCCCTAAACAGTCCCCATTCAAGTAGTGTTCATAATGTAAAAGACTACTAAAGTTTTCATTCATTCTCTGATGGTCAGAATGAATTTATGAATGAACCGTTCACATATTCTTAAGTCAAAAGTCACATTATACTGGACATGAGCGATCATATTTATTACCATCATATATTTCAATGTAACTTTCCATTAAGCATTTCTTTCCCATTCGTCATTCAAATACTGATAAAATCCTGATCAAGATGTAAAAAAAGACTAGACCCTCGCTTTTACAAACATAGAAAGGGTCCCCGTTCAGGAGTGTTTTTTGGAGCGGGGGGAGGGGCACATATTTATTTCATAAGGATGAAAGAGGCGAAATTCATATGAAATCGGATCTTTGTGTTGCTGGTGCTGGAACAGCAGGATCTCCACTGTAATTTCTGAGCCGTTGGAATGGATGGGACATTGACACGCAAACAACAAAAAAGAAAAAAAAGAAGAAAAAGAAAAAAAGTAAATTTTCTCAAAAGTAAATGTTTCTGCTCGAAGCCAAGTGTGATTTAAATAAGTGTTATCAAAGCCAACTGTGCTCCGCGGCTCCTGGGTTCCTGCGGCTCATGGGTTTTGCAGCGGAACACGAATCTCCAAGCTGCCGGGCCGTGCGTACCAATTTCGGCCCAAATATTCACCCCTGTCCGATCATCATTTAAATATTCATTATTTACGCACTGTCCGAGCAGCTTCTTCGTCATTTACGCACTGTCCGAACAGCTTCATCATTTACGCACTGTCCGAGCAGTATCTCCATCATTTACGCACTGTCCGAGCAGCATCTCCATCATTTACGCACTGTCCGAGCAGCATCTCCATCATTTACGCACCAATTTAAGCACCGCCTGCAATTCTAATCAGTTCTAATCAGCGTGTGTCTGTTCACTGCCCGTGTGCTCCCCACATCAAAGCGCCGCGTCATTATTTAGCAGCGAAGATCTAACAAAGTTTGATTTTACGTTATCAAAGTCAAAGGCACCCCCTCCAGCACACGGGAGTTAATCTTTAGATTGTAGGTTTACAGCACAGTTTTAGTATGTGCGTGTGTGTGTGCGTGTGTGTGCGTGTGTGTTTGTGTGCGCGCGCACGCGCGCTATCAGCAGTGAGTTTGCTTGGAAGACAGAGAGAGAGGGGGAGGAAGGGAGAGAGAGAGAGAGAGATGGAGAGAGGGAAACGAAGAGAAGAGAGAAATGAAAAACAAAAAGTGAGAGAAAGAGGGAGTGACAGGTAGAGAGAGACAGAGAGAGAAAGAGGGAGAGAGACAGAAAGAGAAAAAAGAAAAAGAAAGAAAGAAAGAAAGAGGATTGAGAGAGAATGAGAGAGAGAAGGGGGAGGGGTGAGAGAGAGAGTGAGAAAGAAAGTGAGAGAGAGACAGATAGAGAGAAAAAAAGAAAAAGAGAAAGAATGAGAAAGAGAAAGCCAGACAGAGAGAGGGAGAGACAAACAGAAAGAGAGAGGAAGAGAGAGAGAGAAGGAGAGAGAGAGAGAGAGAGAGGACCCACAGGCTCGGCTTCTTCAAAAAGTTTTTTTCCCCTGCTCATTCCTGAATAATGGAATCCTGTAAAATAGAGAATAAGATCTCCTGTTTTGACCTGCTCCAAATCTGTGTAAACTTTGGAGCAAAACACATATAAGTAACAGCTTTCAAATTGCTCTGGCAGACCACAGTGCTGTGTTGTTTCAAGGTAACTAAGCCACATGTCTCTGGGAAACAGTCCACACAGGTTATTTCATCTTATCTGCCTTTCAAAATGAGCTGTAATTGGACGATCTGTTTGAAAGCCGTGCCGTTTTACCTCTCGGGACAGAAGCTGATAATGCACAGCTTGTTGATAAAACGTGTGGAATTATCAATCAGGTTTTCACTAAATTTAAAAGACGTGTCATATACTGAGCATTTTTTGAGGGAAAGGAGCATGATACTACATCTCTAATTTCTATTCAAATCCAGGCTGATTACTGAGCCTTGTGCAGGTAAACTATATTTCTTAAACAGTTCTTCTCAGCTCCAGTCCCTCCATCCTCATTGTGAACTGAAACGTTCTGCTCTCCTGTTCCTTAAACACAATTCCTGATCTCCTTCACCTTTTTTTCTGAAGAATTTGGAAGCATTTTACTATGATCAACCTAAAATTATTTTAAACAGAGGACACAGGACAGTGAGGATCCAAGAAAAAGTGAGAATGTTTAAATTCTCTTTATATTTGGATACTTGAAATTACTCTGACCAAGTCCTACACTGAGACACTTATTTCATATCAGCTGAGTGATGTTGCTTTAGGACTTTTCATCAGTCCCAGAAACTGATTGAAGCTTTTTTTTCCTCGCCGTGTAGTGCAGATCATTTCTTGGCAAGCGACGCTACTGTAATAGCCGGCCGGGTTATCTGTCACTGCCCTCCCTCCTGCTCTGCGGCCTGACTGTCTTTAAACCAGCTGATAACGCTTTAGCCCTCTCGTAAAGAATAGGCCTCTTTTAAGTGATCCATTAACATCCTGTCCCCAAGAGTCTGCCTCTGTCTACTGAAACAAACCAGGAAACCTTGAAGGAAAACAGGATGGCAGACAAGCTCCAAGATCAAAGACCCCCTTTTGATTCCCCCTGCTCGTTCCCCAGACATCTCCAGTCTTCCTCCCTAATGTTTTCAATTAGAGCCTTGGAGAATGTTTCAAATTGTAACCTTATCAATTAGTCAGCAATCCCTGTGTTTGGCTCTAATGGCCCTAACTTAGCAGTAAAGATTTAGTACCTGAGAGGCTGATATCAGAACAGGAAGGAGGGGTCTTCATGTAGAGGAGATTTACTGCCGTCTGCCCTGCAGGACTGTTCTCCAGCTCCGCATTCCCTGCGCTGCGTTCAGCCTGCTGTATCCAATTGATTTCGTCTCTTTTTTTTTTGAACTCTCTCCGCGCACAAAGATTTATGGCAAAAGGAGGCATAATGAGACTGAAAAAAGTTCTGCGCTCCTCTAAATAAAAAAGGCTCCTGTGAGTACTGGTGTTGCATGTTCTACTAGATAAATCTGAGGAAATGCAATTAATAATGTTTGATGTCTTTGCGGAGGCGCGGTTAGAAGTCGGTTCCAGGTTTTGGTGTGTTTGAATTGCGTGAACGACGTGTTGTTCCATTCTGTAATTTAGCTGTCAGCTTACTGCAGCAGCATCGATAACCTTTGCCCTTCCTGTATGAAAGCCAAAGTGTTTTTCAGAAACTTTCTGTTAGAATTTCAGCTTGGAGGACCAACTTTTCAGAAAAAAAACACTTACAGTCACAATTGCTTCCAATTAGACACTCTAAAAAATAAAAGTGCCATAAAGGGTTCTACAGGAGATCTTATTCTAGGTTCTCTAAAGGCATGGTCCATACCTGTTTGATTGGTGGGAGAACCTACGTTCTCTCCTCACTCCCTCTGGTTCCCTTGACCTCTTGAACGTTAGAACTGTTTTCTAGGTTGATGTTCTCTGGCCATTTGATGCTTCTCTTAAGAACATTTTTTGTTCATAAGATATCAGAGTGTGAAGAACTTCTCAGTTAAAGAACATTCAAAGAACCATAGTGGAACTATTAGCCTCAAGGAATGTAAGACAACACATATGATTGGACACTGAACGCCACTTTTAAAAGACCAATATACATTGACATGACAAAAAACTTGTAACTGCATTTCTTTTTTTGTATCTAGTTTATTTATGCAATTTTGTATCTAGTTTATTTATGCAAAAAACACTGGCATTTCAAAATAAATGAAAAAGAATTTGCTTTTACTAATTTGAGCTCATTTTCAAACATTATTTTAGGAATTTGGAAGCAAACCTTTCAAAACCTTTACGTTTTTGACACATATATTATATATATTGTCATTGTTATATAGTTTTTTAATTGCTTTTTTTTCTTCTCCTGCACCATTAGCATTTTGGAGATACAAGGCTTTCTTAGGTTGATCTGTTGAATCCTAGTGTTTTTTCAGGGATGCACCAATACAGAAACTGAATTTCATTCCGATATACAATTTTACACATCTGGTGATGCTGATGCCACTACATGAATATTTATGAAATGTATAAATGAGGAATAACTCTACCTAGAATAACATTATGCAGACGGTTAAAAGTGCAGTAAATTGAATAAAATGCATGTTTTAGTACAGCATTTACTCAGTGCTCTGCCCTTCCAGAATATAATAATTGTAACCAAATATCCGTTTGAACTACCAGTCAAATTAAAATAGCTGTCTGATGCAATTATGATTCTTGTTTGTGCATCCATGGTTTCCTGTGAACAGCCATACCCACTGCTGTGCTCACACAGTGAACTGAGAGACCCTCAGGGGGTCCGGAGGTGCCCCTTGCTGGTGTTGCTGTGGCCTGCTCGGGGGCTGGGCTGGGCTGAGAGGGGTCAGGGGGCTCCAGCTGGCAGGCAGGGGCCACAGTGGGACCTGGAGACGGGCCTTTGAGACGCCAGTGTGGGGGAGATGCTTTCACCTGACTGAGCGCCGGCCATGTGTCCGTCCCACACTGCCTCCACAGCTCCACCACAGGGACCCTTGAAAGAACTCAGAGACCAAGAGCAACACACAGAGTGGGCGTTTCTTTTTGACTTATTGCTCTGCTGTTAGTGCCATTCTGCTCACTCTGAGCTCCGTTATTAGCTGTAGTTTAGAAACTCAAAGGCTTTGGCTGTGCTTTAATTTGATGGGTGTCATTATAATTAAACACATGCTACGACCCTACAACATGACACGGTGCTCAATCACCCATTTATTCAGCCGGTCAACAATTAATTAGGCTCATAATGTGCAGCGTAATTACAGACATATTTGAATCAATTGCTGATAATGTACGGTATTAACTGATTACCTCAGGATCCCGATAGATTCCACATTTTCCATAAACAGTTAAACACTGTTCATCCGATAGAACACGATAAAGGAAATCAAGGACAGCAGCCAGATCTGTAATTGTTCGGACACTCGTGTAGGACTGATTTGATTCCTGGAAAATGTCTGTTCACCATCTGTCAACAACTTGATGAAAAAAGATGCCCTCAAATATTACAGATTTTTTTGTTAGCCAGAGAGACATAACTTAAACATTGACAGATTTCAGCCACAGAGAGGACAATTCACATTCCACCACTTAAGCGCAATGAGTAGTGATAATTGTATCCGCAGATTTTTTTAGAGAAATGTTTGGGAAATTTGGATGTTGTGCGTCAGCTGTGTACTCGTTTTGACTGAAGTGGATGCTTTATAGCTGTAATTTGTGTGTAAGTAAAGTGACTGGTGATGCTGAGACAAATCATTTCTGAAAAACTTAGTTTTTTTGGTATTTTTGTGGAACGTAGTGTACACTGTCAGAAAAAGGTGACATCAGGATAATTCTTTAGGTACCAAGTGCCCTCAATAGTACAACATGATCCTAAAGGCCCAGATGCACCTTAAACTGGTCTTGGAGGAACACTGTATTCACTGTATTCAGATGAAAGGGACATATTTGTACTTTTTGATAACTATTTTAAACAAAAATAGTAAAAAGAAATCACAACAGATGATGGCAGCTTTAAAATTATAACTGCAAACAAAGGTGGTACAATTACAATTAAGTAAAGGCACTGAAGACGTACCCTTGAAGATACCACCACCTTAAAGAATGTAAAGTGGGACGATAGAAGGGAAACAGGACACTCAGTGACTTGTTTTCTTGGTAACTGTTAGGCCATATTATATATTACTCTGGGATATTAGGAGTTCAAGTTGAATTTAGAATATATTCAAATGGACGAGAAAACACATGAAGAATACAAGACGATGGGTACGTTTTATTTTGTTTTTTTCTTTGGGAACTTAATAGCATAAAGTCAGCCAAGTCCAATTAACAGTGAGGCACTCATTTCATATCAATTATGTACTTGTCAACTCCCTGAATGGAATAATTATCTTAAAAAGAAGGGTTTTCTTCTCCCTCTGACAACCGAACGAGGGGTGTCCAGCCTGCCAGCTGTTGCTCTGCTGCCAAAACACAAAGCAGAAAGTCCACAATAGACACAGAGTTCTCCCGTAGAGAAGATTTGGTAAAGTGAATGTGCTTTTGGATGGTGTCGGGGTGGATTTGTGTACACAAGCAGCATCTATAATGACGAGCTCACAAAGAAACCTCCAGACCTTTACACAGCAAGATGAATGGGCCATTAGAAACAGCCCAAAATTACTCGGAACAAAGTCTTGCCACATAATCCTGCATTAAACGGTGAGAATGTTGTAAAGTTATACGAGGTTTTGTAATGACAGTGAGGATTTTTTACTCAGAAGAAGATAATTACATCATTACAGCCACAGTAATGAATATGTGCCTGGCCTATAGATACCTGCAAATTTATACGTGACCAGATATTATTATAAAAGTCATCATCATCTGTGATGATTCACCGTCTCAGTTCTCTGGATAAGCAGGGATCTTGTTGGAGATCTCTAAAAGCATAAACCTTCGCCTGGGTAAATAACTGGACCAGGGGACGTTTCCTAAGAGGCCTATATGTGAGCAGAGTCATTTTGTACATTTGTAGCATGTTTGCAGCCCTGCGCTGGGTGATCCAGCTGAGAGTGGGCCTTTTGTGGGTCTTATTAGAGGTTATAGGGCTCTGTGACTGTGTAAAACCATAAAACAGGTCACAGTTGAATGTTTGAGTGTCCATTTTCACATTAGAGTAAGAGCGAACACATGTCCCGTTGTGCGGCTGCAGTGTCGGGTTTCGAGGCGCAGCCCCGGAGCCTCGTTGGAGATGGCTCACTGCAGCTGACCTCAGCACCGCCGCTGCAGCCTGGCCAAGCTCTCATGACTGTTTATTAAAACTGCATGATTCACGCTTTGCACGAGTCGAGCATATTCCCTCGCTGAGATAGCTGCTTTCATCAGCAGAGCATGCCCGCGGCCGCCATGGCCCGATAGCCTGACACCAAGGGTCATTGTCATTTGCCTTTTTCCAATCCATAAATGCATCACTTCACACGCAGATCTAACACTTAACGCTCCGAGTGCTGGCACAGGGAGAAATCTAATTTAGAGAAGAAAAAGGGGGGTTTTATGAAACATTAGCATTTGCAGAGTGGAAAATGTGTTTAAATATAAAAAAAAGTACAGATCACAGTAAATAGCTATTAAAACCAATTTAAGTGTTACCAGATGTTTATGCATGTGTTTGTGGGGGAGAAGGTGTAGCTGTGTGAGAGTGTGTGTGTGTGAGAGAGAGAGAGAGAGAGAGAGAGAGAGAGAGAGTGCGTATGTGTGTACGTGTGCGTGAGACAGAGAAGGGAGAAAGAAAAAGAAGGAGAGAGAGCAATATATAATTAGACATTTTAAAAGACCCTAATTAAAGCAACAGTAAAACTTGGGGCAGTTTGTAGATATGGCTACACTCCTAGCAAAAAGGTTCTTAAAGAAAAACTTTAACAAAATGTTTTTCACTTGCAACAATGGCAGAATCTTTTTTTTTTGGTGCTATATAGAAGCATTTACATTTAACCAGCCAACAAACCATGCATGCCTTTAAATGGTTCTATAAGTGTTTATGGTTCTATACATACAACCGCTTTACTACAGAACCCCTAAAGAATTATTTTAAGACTGGGCTTCATTTTGATGGATAAAGCTTCTTGGTAAATATTACTACACGTAAACCTTAGATGCAACAGTTGTTGAAAGGGATAACAGAAGCATGGTGTAATTTCTCAGAAGTGCAGACAGTACTCTGTTGACTTTGTGTTTGTTGGTAGAAGAGGGGATATTTTAATATGATTTGAGTTTTTCTTGCCTTTTACTGAAAGGGAAACTATCCTTTATATTTCACAATGATTTTGTCATGGCCCGATACTAAAACAAATGGAAAAATAATAGGTGTGGATTCAAATGTGTCAATATAGAATGTAAATGAAACGTTTTAGAATGTAAATGAAACGTTTTAGAATGTAAATAAAACTAAATAATAATTACTAAAAAACTATATTAGACCTAAATAATTAAACTTTTTTATGTAATGTATTATTGCACTCCATTATAATATGTGTAATTAAGGCCTTAAATGGTCAGGACCTACTTGCAGGTCCAAACTTCTAATACACATGTCCATGACTTAAGAATAACTGAGCTGGCTGGGAGTCTAAGTGAGCATAATCAACCATGAGTTTAGGTTGCCCCTCCCATTCCCCCATTAGACTTTGCGATGAAAGCCAAAGCAGGTATCTGTTAGCAGTTACTATTCTCCCCTGAGCACATAAGGCTGTCCAGTGATATTGTATTATATGTGGTAAAAATGTGGTGGTGATTCCCAGCATTTGTGATAATGCATGATTGGGGGAGCCCTAGCCAGAGGGAGAAAAAAAATGCTGAAAAAGGACAGCTTAGCTAGTAATCCAAGTAGTCCATGTAGGTACTTAATAATAAACTATCGGTTGTAAAGGTATTGGATGATAAAGGGGTTAAATATGTAAAAATACAAAATGTAAATTTCAGACACCAGAACCTGCTACACAAACACACACACACACACACACACACACACACACACACACA
>JBBPCY010000150.1:20219667-20243455 GCA_037974405.1 Brachyalestes nurse
CAACTGCTAACATGCCATATTTAACAAGCATTCACAGGTCCGTGGCTTTTCAGAAAATGTTTCTGATGTGGGAGGTGTTATTCAGCAGAGTGACATCAAAAAGACTGGTGAGGAAAAGGTTATGATAATGCTTATAAACATATCATCAAGTGCAGCACTCATGAAAGCCCAAGCACTTTTACACTAAGGTTTATGACCCACGGCAGAATTACTTCCCCAAGTCAATAGTTTCTGTCACATTAACATTTGCAGTAAAACTCTGCAAGGCGGTCGTAAATCAAACGTCTGTCAGCAGACTGGCTGCTGCCTCACAGTGAATATGGAGTGTGGAGCTGGAGTGTGGCTGGAAGTGTGCTGTCTGTGAGGGGAAGCCACAGTCTGCCCGCGAGTGTGCCAAGTGGTTCCAAAGATGCAGTTCCACACACACACACACACACACACACACACACACACACACACACACACACACCCCCTCAAACACATCTTTAGTACG
Organism: Brachyalestes nurse; assembly: GCA_037974405.1. Taxonomy (NCBI): domain Eukaryota; kingdom Metazoa; phylum Chordata; class Actinopteri; order Characiformes; family Alestidae; genus Brachyalestes; species Brachyalestes nurse. The sequence goes on from JBBPCY010000150.1 coordinate 20,220,161, forward strand.
GGCCACATCTGCCTCGTGTGAGGGACATAAAAACGGCCGATCCCACTGCAGCTGCGAGAGGCAAAAAAATGGTCATGATGTCATACGTGAATTGTGAAGACCCCTGCCCACAACGTCCAGCCATAAACCAAATTCAGAACAAAAGAAACGACAGATTTGACTTCTACTCCATTAATGTGGCCTGAAGGCTGCTGCTATAATATGCTGTAAGTAATTTGGGTGGCTGTATAAAACTCTGACGTACAGTGACATCAACCTAGTGCAGAAAATATTTGGCATAGACTTTAAAATTCACTCTTGACACTCACATGAGAACACAGCACACTGTAGCATAGCTGTAATTCATTATACATTGGGAGTCAGCCATTGTTGCTTAGTCTCTCAACACTTTAGCAACAGGAACGGTCTCGGTCGCTTCCCTTCCTACTTTAGGTCCGATCATATTCGGCCCTTAAGCAGCTTAATGGTCATATAGTGTGCAAATGGGCGTTGAACTATCTGCTGGTGTTATTAATGGCCATTACTGAAGGGGGTTTTGTGCCATCTCTTTGACCACAAACCGAGCTGTTAAGTGACAAGACAGATTATCTCAACCCACAATAGAGGCCAATCATATTCCCCAAAGTATAGAGTCTAAACTTTCCTGAAAAACATAAAGACCCTCACATTTATGGACCAAGACGATAGAAGACTCCATTCACAGGTTAATAGCCAAATGAACGTCCCTAATTCAGCAGTTGGTGCTTAGAGTCTCTGCTGGAGGGAATGACTGAATGAGCTTTGTTGCCACTAGACGCTTAAAAGTTTACTAAACAGCTCTTCACTTGGACTTATGGTTCTATTAAAAATGTAGATTACGCAAAAGTATATAGTTTGTAAGTACATTACCATTGCACTGTAGGTTCTTCAAACCTTCAAAAAGCTTCTTCATACACGTCATATACAATAAAATAAATACAATAAAAAAGGACTATTAAAGAACTATTAACTGAAATTCTCCAAAGGTGGCAGAGGTGACTAGTCTTTTTAATGTAATCAACATTTTGAAGACCAAGACCAATTAAACAGGTAGGATCAGATGTGCTTCTGCTTGATTTAAACTAAAATCTGCATCCACTTTTCTTTTGTGCATAAGATTGGTAAACCTTGTTATATTTTGGTGTTGGTGAGAAAACATATTTACACAATTTTCCTCCAAGACATGTTTGGAGTCCAACCTACGCCTCCTTAGTTTTGCACTGAAGCCTCAAGACAAATGTAGACATAAAAAATGATTTATGTCATTAGCTACACTGCCTTTATAGCTCCTGACTGTTCTTTAACTGATTATTCAGTGGGTGATTACTTTAAGGCAGCGTTAATAGGTGAGCTGGATGAAAGCTGGTAATAACTTCCCTTTTGCTCGGCTGGAAGACCGTTCCCACGAATGAGAGAGCTTGAGGACAATGCTCTCCTCCCTCTATCAGCCAGGGGAGTCCAGGACCCCCCTTTCACTCTTTACTGCCACCAAGTCCTGCTTGAGGCTAGAGGGCCCGTTTAGTTCCATGAGGATGGAGCGTCTAACAAGGCACTATACAGCAGTCAGCTGATGGCTGTCATCAACACTGCCTCCGACTGTCCTCTCTCCCTTTAATTACCCATCTTCACTCTCACAGCGGGGCCCTCTCACAAATTACGCTGCATTGTTGCCCGAAGATTGGCCTGTCATCATATGAGCGTTTTCAGCGTCGCCGGTGCGGCCCCTGATGCCCGGCCATGCACACACACATACACACACACACACACACCCTCTCCGGCCCAGCCCTGCCATTACGCCTGGTGCCAGGTGACTCGCTGACCCAGACGGCTTTCTGCCATGTCAGCGATTCAAACGCCTGGCGCCACCGAGTGGGCCTCGTTCCCCGGCTCAGACAATAGGGAGACTGGAGCTCCTCAAAAGATGAGTTAGGGCTCTTATAATCCACCCCCCTCCGCTCCCTCCACTTTTTCACTACCCCCGTGGAGGTCAAAGCAATAAGAGCCAAAATTACATGCGGGCCCGTTGTTGTACGACCCAAACCAGAATCTGTCCCATCTAATCACCCCTTATTACAGGCTGTCCAGTGGAATGCCAGTGAAAGCACAGCTCTGCTCATCAGCTGCAATGTGGCTCGGGCGTTTGTTCTGTTTGTAAATACATGTGCCATTCAAACAAGGTAAATACATCTTCTTATGTGGCCTAGAGATTAATTTGCATATATTGCGGCCAGAAATGTTTATACACTGAAGAGAGTTGTAAATTGTAAGTGACAGAACTGGAAGGTGCTCTTCACAGGCCTTCCTTTGAGAAATAATTAAGACTACAAGCAGTAACAGCCAAAAGCAGTGTCATCCTCACAGGCAGATGGTCTTCATTTGGTGCTTTGGAGTAGTGCTTGTGATGTTGTCAGTAAATGCTAGCCAATGGCTTTCTCCACACTGCATAACTAGCTTCCAAGGGAAGTCTGAATGAAAAGCTGCGTTATTCCGCTCAATGAAGTTCCCCCGGTGTACTTCTGCCAGTAAAAATGAAATGTGAATTTATTGCAGAAACATTGGCCCATTCGTCATAATATCTCATGTCATTACCAAGCTTGCATGGAGGTCTGGCTGAATTGCTTGTAATTAATGCAGTTAAATGCAGTTAAAACTGTCTCATATATTTTCTTTCACACTGGCAGAGGTTCCGATTATGGTAATTGACGCTCATTGACTTAATTGAAGAGTGCCTTTTTTAATTAGTTGTACAGTTTGGAGAACCATACTCGCAAAAACTTGGAAGTCTTTGCATAATCGTTTGCGACTGAAAGCCAAGAGAAGTTTGGATAGACAGGGTTTTATGTGTGGGACTCGGAATGCTACCAGTGCACTTGTACAAATGCTACCAATGACATTTGTCCCATTTTTTGTTTTACATAATAGAATACAAGAGAGTTTATCTATAGCTTTCAAAGACACACAGTTGCACGGTTGAGAAGCATACTAGCACGTATTAAACTCTCATTCATTTTTCAATCAGTAATACAATTCTTAGCAAATGATTCATGCTTAGTTATGAGCAGTTGGTGTAATTCATTCTTTCATTTCTTATTCACTCAAATGTGTTGGCCATGTTGCTAATTGCTTTAATGGCAGAACAAGACAGCCCTGAATAAGCAGCGACAGGAACATGTGGTGTAATAATAATAACAATTACTGTTAAAAAGAACTTCATTGTTCAAAGATAAATTTGTGCAAGGATCCTCATTCACTGTGTAATGGCTAAATCGTTATGCCCCTGCACAGCAAATGAACCAATCAGTCTCCTTATTAGATTGTTTGAAAACGGTGCTCTTAAAATCCATTACAGCTCGATTACAGAATTTCAGTCGCGTTGCAGCTTTAGTCACTAATGGCTGTTCTGTATTTAAAAACACATTGTAAATGTTAATTGTATAGCCCAGGGTGTGTGTGCCAAACATTACACCGATTTCCTCACAGTTACCACACGGTCTGCCAAATGTGTTATTTGTAATTGCTCACATATGCCAAACAAATGTGGAGTTTTGTTGTGGTGGAGGTTGAAACTGGAGCTACAGTGACATGCTAACCACTCAACAATTGCATATTTACATTTCATCGTTTGAGATCACAATACTGTCCAAAGTTGGTTAACTTGAGCAATATCAGCTATTAGAATTTTTTTTTTTAATGCTCGGAATGAGATTTGGACTGTGCCAGGTCCCCATGGCTGACTGACTATGTATCAGATATTTAAAGCTTCAGGGTTAATGACTCATAGAGTGGACCCTATAGTTTAAAGGGCTAAAAGATAAAAAATTACAATGCATAATCTTTTGTGTTGTTATAAGTTATAATAATATATTGCATTTGCCATTTTGAAGTTTCTGTTCGGACAAGCATGCGGGCTGTGCCTAAACAAAATGACTTTTTTATGGCTCTACTGTCTGCATAGTTTTCCTAGACATGGAGAGTTTGCTCCAGTTTATTATACTGCAGAAAGCAGCAGGTCCTGGATACATGGATCTGCTGATTCACAGATGGAGCTGGTATCACTAATCAATAGTCAGTATTTCAAACTGCCAGCCATGCTAAGAACAAAGGTCAGCTCTCCTCTTGTGAAGAACTTAAAAGAATTGTACAAATCACATTTGGTTCCCATTAGAGGGCAAATATGAGGAGGAGGCCACAGAAACTACACACATACATACGCATGCACACACCCACAATTCTGTGGCTGCAGTCGGGGGAGAATGCATAATTTAGTTGTCTAAGAATCTGCTTGCTTTATGGATGACATAATTAAACCCATTAGATCGGTATAAAGCTCTGAATATACAGTAGAATCACTCATGTCCTATCAACCAACCCATATAACCCATCCCAGACCTCACACTTGGACAATCCAATCATATTTTCTCTTTTTTTTTATCAAGCTTGACTTCTAATCAAGTGACCTGGCAAACTGCTCCAGTGTACAAGATATATTATATTTACCCATGTTTACTTATAGACTAATCATACTTTAAAGCAGTTTTGAATGTTGTGTGGCTGGACACAGTGTATATATTGTTACTATCAGAATAAGACAAGATAAGATAAGATAAACCTTTATTAGTCCCAGAAGTGGGAAATTTGCTGTCATGGCAGAAAGTGGACAGTACAAAGTTAAGAGCAACAATAGAATATAATAATAATAATAACAAAAAAATAAATGTAACTTATAAAAAAATACATAATTTATATAAAAAATAAAACTTTTTTCAAATTGCAACATTATAGGATTGTGTGCAAAGTATAAAGCACCTGCATTACAACATGTAGCAATGGCAAGTAGCATGTAACATAAACATGTACATTTATAATGGATTCATGTAGCACTAAAATGCAATCTGTAACTGTAACTGTATTATGGCAGGCTGTAGGAACAAGCTGGATAATTTTTTATACCTGCTGTGCGCAATGTACACACTGTAGAATTTGTGAAATGTTTGCTGTAAAGGGACTCAGGGTCCCTGGATAGATCCAAAAATTTATAACTGCTCATTTGAGCCAAATTAATCCATATAAATATATCCATTTCAATATGGGAACTCAGTCAAATATTTGTTTTGGTGGTTTTCCCTCATATAATTTAAATTGCTGCAAGCTGCTACACTTGGAAAATGTTCTGGCCCATAATACTGACTTTCTGTGCATAAATCACACCATAATGCTGCCTTTAAATAGTTACAGACAGACAATTTATTCTTGGCGCACTTTTCAACGCAAACCTGCGCCAGTGTGAGCGTGTCACGCTTCGTTGCCAACAGTCATTATTTGCTGACAGCTCTAAGTCATTTTCCTCCTTATTGCTGCTTTTTTTCTAGGTTTGAAATGCAAGACTCACACACTTCAGGGCATCACGATTAGCCGAGGGCAAAAGCAGTAGATGACGAAATTGTGCTGGAACAAAAGATGTTTTAACGTTTAGAGGATTGGAAGGCTTAAGTAGGTTCAATGGGTCAAGATCCATGTCTGACAAATACACATCACTACCATCTTCTACAGACTATACCTTAACACACTGAACGCATAACAAAGTCCTCTCAGGTCTTTAAGCTGCTTTATGGAACATTTACATCACTGGCATCTGTTTATATCACATTTCTGATATATTCCTTTATGCTTTGCCTCATTTTTCCAAATAGAGCATCTCTACCACTTAAACTAAAGCAGTTTGGTTTTTACTGTCCAAAAAGTAGTTTCTGTCCAAAAAACCCCAAAAGTCCAAAGAGGAGGCAAAACGTTCTTTATTTGTACTTCTACTTCTACTTTATTTCTAGTTCATGTAAAGCATGATATTTCAAAGTAATTTTGGAACATTTCTAATGGTTCATTGGTTTTATGCTATGCAATGCTATGTTAAAAAAAGTACACATTAAATTAAAAAAGGTACTTGGACAGGGACAGAATATAAACTAGGACTTTACCAGTTCATTCCTTGTCTCCAGTCTCCAGTTTCTTTAGAATATATAGATGGTATGTTAGGATGGTATGGGCTGGGGTCCTGACTAATGGTAAACTGTAATATGTCTGCAGTATCCTGGAGTGTACTACGCTAATGGTCTGATTTTACTACTGGATTCTTATGAGAATCCTGTAGAATTTGCTGTAGGCCTTTTTTCATGGGGCTGATGCATCAACTATGACTCTCATTACTTTTCTGAGTCACACCACAAGACTGTAAAACCATTAGACTAATAAAGCACATTAACCTTGTTCATTTTAGAGCAATCCAGAATACTCCTCTTATGCTCCCATCAGTAGCCGAGGCAGATTTGGCGAGCCATATATATATTTAAGCGAGTACAGGCCCCTATCAGCTGATTCTGCACGCTGGCCTGGTTCTGACAGAAACATCTTCTACAATGCAGGACTATTTGTTTGAACTCCACTCTGTGTGGAACTGATCCTGTGCTGAGGCTGGCTCGCAGTGCCCTGATAATTGCTCAATCATAACAGAAATCAAAATCCAACAGCGATCCCCCCTGCCTGAGCTTCAGCAGGCACAGCCTTATCCAAACGGAGCTGGCACTCATTTTCTCATCGTCTGGGTCGGAACGAAAACCTGCACGCTTTAAATTAAAGCAGTGTGTCCCAGCGATTGAGTGAGAGCGCGAGGCTAATGGAAACCAACTTTGCTCTTTTATAATTCATTTGTACCATTAGCATATTAGCCTCGCCTTAATGACAGGATGTCATTAAGGGATTTGGTCTATAACTAATGGCAATATTTGTGCTCCGAAGTAGGTCAAACAAAGGAGCCAATTACAGCTCCCCTTATTACCATGATGAAAGCTAAAGATTAGCGATGCTTACATTTGCTTAAACTGTTTACTAATAAACTTCATGGCTTTTTGAAACCCTCTACTAAACAAAGAAATAAACCGAACGAGTCGATTTAATGGTTTTTAAAGCCATGATGAAAATAGTATTGGAACTTGGGATGGGAGAAATTTGCAGCAGAAACAGAAGTCTTAGTGTTCAATTCACTTCAAAGCATTCCAGTGGAACTTCTATAATTCTTTTTGCATGGCTTGCGGTGATTGCATAAAGTATAATAGAAGTATATTGTTGCTGTAGGACACCTAATATCTCCAAACCTTATTATCTCCAAACTTATTATCTCCAAAATAGTCATTTTAAAGAAGGAAGTAAAAATTCAACATTCAATGGAAGAGTTGCACTGGGTCCTTTCAGAAGTTTGAACACACGTTTTTTTTTTAACTTCTCTATGGGAACAAACATTAACTTCAAATAAAAAAACAAAAACAAAATCTACCATAACATTAGCACAGGCCACATTACATTTCCCCTAATAGAATAAATATTCAGCAAATAGACTGTATTTACTGTATTAACGTGCAGAACTGTGTTCTCTGTAGAGGATGTGTCCTCATTCTCACTTAAAAAATCAACAAACTTTCAAGAATCTCAACACACGTGTTGAAAGTTTGTTGATTTTTTAAGTGAGAATAAGTACACATCCTCTGCAGAGAACACAAATCTGCACATGTGGACACACAAGTATTTGATAAATATTTAATATGCATTCTATGTAATTTTGAACCATTCAGTTCAACATCAAATTTTGACACAACGTATGGGGCAGGCTGTGTTGAAGTGATGTAGAAAAACAAATGAGAATGTTTTCTTTGAACAGAGACTGTACTGTATATATAAGGGTTATTACTGCTTAATACTTGTAGCTCAGCGTGAGAAGGTTAAAAGTTTATCCAAGCAAACGCATGTCCTCTCAGACACTCTGGGAACAGGGGATTTGTTTGCAAAAAAGATCCTGTTCTTTGTTTGACCAGCCGATTAAGGTGGTTTTGAAGTGTGAAGATTCCCTGTTCCTTTCCTGCTAGGGCTGATTGGAGCAAAACCTTGCTGCTTGTGAGGGAAAGAGTTATGAGCTGCAAACTCACCCTCATTTTTGGCATTCCAGGGAGACAGTGGCCTCTGGGTGGCAGCATGTTTGGGAAGTGCACAGCCTTCTCAGGAGAAAAGGGCTGAGAGCTGCCACACATGGATCTAATATTGCTGAACGCAGATACAGTAGATGCAGACGACATGGAGCCATCCTTACTCGACTGGAGGAAGTTAGTGGTGTACGTGTCTGCCACTGGTTCTCATTTGCAGGCACAGAACTTTTGGAAAAAGTTCAAACAGCCGCTTTCACACACAGCTATGTGCTGCTAGCCCGAGTGATTTGTCAGAGATGTTGAGATTAGTGCCTGATGCCTGAGCATGCTGAATACTCTGACATGATGAGACTCATCATTAGCAGCAGAGGGATATCACACGCTCTGATGTGTTCATGAACTCTGAACACAGTATGTTTGTGCTGTCACATTTACTGTGCATTAACAAAGTCACTTAAACACACTGTATTTCATTCTGGAGATCAGACACATTGTAGTGTAGCAGTCAGTGTGTAAATCTGTAGCTTTTCTGTAGCTCTAAAAGCAGTCGCCATCTCCCGGCATGGGAGCAGAACCATTCGTTTTGCCGGCAGTGTGTCATGCAAGTGTAACTGCCTGAATATTAAACCGTTCTGAGAGTCCACCGATGTCCAAACTTCGAAGAACATGGCAGTGTTTTACTGAGCCGTAGCCTTTCGCACAGCGTTGCTTATTTTAAAAACCTTCTCGGCTGGACACCAATCAACTTGTAAAAAATAATCAAACCCACAGATATTTGTCAGCCTGAAAATTAGGGGTTTCAATCATGATGTCTGAATAATTAAACAGAAAGCAGTCTGAAACGAACCGTAGGGCCTTTTAAGAGCAGAAAGCGTGTACTGGTTAATATCATTTACTGCCACTTAGCTGTTAATGTACCCTTTGTATATTTAGTCAGGACAGGCCGACACAAGCCGCGGTTTCGCGGATTTACAGTGATATGTCAGAATTGTCGTCCAGATTAATTGGTGCCCTGCCAAACAGGAGCAGAAACAGCACGTCGGTGGGGGGGGGACTGGGATACTCATACTTCTAAAGTCTGGCCTGTGACTTTTCAAGGGTTTGATCTATGAAGGAATGCAGACATAGGTAGCACACTCGTCTCTCTCCAGTGCCACAGACGGCTCTGTGACCAACTAAAACAAATCATGTCAGGCTGCAACTGTGGGGTGAGAAAATAAACAAATCAAGCTCTTTTTTACTGCCCTCATTCCACGAGGTTCAGAAAAACGCCATTCCATAAATTTGGTGCCAGCCACCATTCGGAGACGGCGTGCAGGAGCCAATACCAATATATCGCCCAAGTGTTTTAAACGATCTGGACAATGGCTCAGAGGGCTCATCAAAGTGTGTAATTAATATTTAATGTAAACATAAAACCACAGCTTACAGTTTCACGCTGCAGAAACTTGAAGATGAATAGCTTGAACATGGTTTAGATGCCTCGGTGTTCACAGTTCACTCCATCTGAGTAATTGCAGGGGTGGTTAGCGGGGCCAGCGTGAAGCATCAGCAGTTTATTTTACGCAGGCAGCGAGACGTCTGCTGTATAATAAACACGGTGCAGTTTTACACTGTATTACAGTATTCGTTATGAGCTGGCAGAGGTGGCTTGCCATCAGCATCAGTATCCTTGGGCAGGCTTTCACACAAAGCTCGTCTTTCGCTGTGAGCCGACCTCTGGAACATTCCTGGAGAGGCTCAAAAGAGAACATACGCAGTGGGAGACTGGACCCAGCCCAAAGAAAACACAGCCAAGTTTGCATTTTATGAGTAAATGTGATCAAATCAAACTCACCCTCACCTGTTATGCGCAAGAAAAAATATAAGCCATGAGCAAATGACGATGTTATGACCAGATATTCCAACCAAACCATCTAGCATGCCGGCCCCTCCATTTGTACGGATATTTCTGGAGTTTGCAGAAGTGCTAGTGATGACGTTCCCGACGTCTGCGGTCTCTAATTGTATACCATCATCAGCTAATATGTCAGCAGGCTCTCAGCATGACGTTTGCAGCCTTAAACACTCCTGTGTGCTGTTGGGTCTAATCAGAAAGCAAAATATAAACTAATTTCACATGTTAGTGCAAAAACAGAAAAAAGTTTGGCATCTGGAAAAAGAAACTTTGCTAAAGTAAATTTATTTCAGTTTATTCCACTTCTATATCCTGCAGTATCCTTAACATGCTTCTGTCTAAGGGTTATACATCACATAAAACCACTCTCTGTCACTCTAATGATTAAAAACATATCATTTCTTGCTCCTAGACTCCACAAAAACTCAATTTGACAAACACTATAAAAATCTAGTATGAACTTACAGCATAAATCCTGTGGTCTTCTACTGTATTACTACAATACAGCAGATTGCTTTAAAAATTGCTGCATCCAGAGAGATCCATCTCCTCAAACTGTGGGATTTCACAGCAATTAGCTGTTATACGTAAATAATGCTGAGAAAGTGGCTGGTACTTTGTGGAGTCTTTAGCAGCTTTACTCTAAATATTGTAATGATGGAGTGGAGCTTCCCAACATTCCTTACTGTGACTTTGTTTTTGTTAATTTGTTTTTCATCTACAGTTTGTTTCCCAAGAGCTTTTGTTTTCTTTTAACATGTTATTCCTACCCCAAATATTCATTCGAGTGCATTTTATGTGTTTTGTTAATTCCCACCACCATGATGATGTTTTTTAACAACAGTCTTGTTTATTTTATATATTTAGTTTTAAAGCAATGTATTAAGCAATGCATTGTGGGCAACATCATCTGTTTTAAATAATTTTTCACTATATAACTGCTTTCAATGGAACTGATCTGAATGAATTTGAGGAGAAAATGCTCAAGTACAAAAAGAAAGCACAAAGTCTGTAAAATTACATGAATAAATTGGCAACAAATAAAAAAACAGCAATTAAAATGACAGTTTACCCACAGTTAATTTACTGTAGTGTAATGGCATCTGTGCTAATTTGCTGTTCAAAGTATAGTATTTTTACAATGTAGGAGAAAAATAAAAAAATATTTTGTTGTCATAATCCATTATAATATAACATTGAAATGTATGGTCCACCAGCCTGAAATTTGATTTGCACATTTGTAAATGATTGTTTTCCAATTGTGCTTGTTTATATATTTTAATAACATTATTATGATGTATTTTAATGTATTTTTGATTCTGTCATAATGAAAGCATTTGGTCTGTTTGTTTTCCAATCACTTCAGTGCTCCTCAAAACAAAGGTGGCAAAAGGGTTCCTCTATATCTAAAGCAAAGCTTCTCACTTTGTGAAAATTATTTCATGGACCCCACACTCCAACTCAAACATTAGACATATTATACAATTTTGGAGCTGTTTAAGTTAGGATGGTGTTGATCTAAGGAGAAAAAGCAGATGATTTAGTGGTTCTTCCAAGCATTGCGTGAACACTGGCCAACTGTAAGTGCAAAATTAGTCCAGTTTAATTAGATTTAGAGAAGATTGTAAAGAGATGAAAAAAGTGGAAAAAATTAAAACAGTACCTGTACATTTCTACACATTTTAACGCACATTTACCATATATTTGCTACATTTAATACATTGAAAAAACTCAAAATGTGGCATGCACAAATCCCCATCCACAAGTGTTATTTTTTGTAAGGCCTCAGAATTTATTTGACTCATTAGGCCTTAAATAAGTGTGGTGGTGATCTAATGAGAACAAGCAGATGACTTAGTGGTTAAGTTGAGGGGGTCTCTAAGCAGAGTTGCATTATAATGAGTGTCAAATTAGAGCTGTTTAATTAGATTTAGTGCAGAGTGTAAAAAGGTGAAAAAAAATCACTGTACTCCTAGTTTGAAGGTACTTTCCAGTCCGTACCGCCTTCTCAAACCTGAGAAAAATAAGGAGAAATGTAGTAATTGTAGTGAAAGTCTTCAAGAATTGTGATTCTACATTTTCACCACATTGCCCACCCCTAACTGAAGTGTCAGTCAACGACAAGAGGGGGGTGTTCGTTCATGTCAAAGTTTACAGACTACTAGCTGAGAAAAAAAAGACTCAGGTGGGAACGATGGACCATCTTTATTTACAATGTAAAGTCTTTACTCATCTCATTTAACAATTAAATTGGAAGGAATTTAAAATAAATTTTTAATTAAATTTACAAACTAAATGAAATAAGGGACCTCTGGCTATACATCACAGACCCCACTCTGAGAAGCATGGCTCTAAACAATCTTTCTGTACAAGGCTTTTAAGGAACTGTTTTTTGCAAAAGAACATTTTGCATGTTTAAAACCTACATTGCATAAAGTTTGCATGTGAATAAAAGATCTGTCCAAAATTACTGTCAGGAAATGAAAGACATTACATGACGGCTTATTATTATTATTATTTATTTTTTTGCTGTTGTTTTTCTTTTTTAGGTGAGACAGTTCCAGGTGTTCCCTACTATAAACTGAAATTAATGATACACCGTCTGCCATCAATTTCTGTATTATTTTGTTTAAATTCTCCTACCACCTATCGACACTAGAGCACTGTATACAAAACACAAGCAGAGGGGGGTGGAGGAGGTCCATCAGGCATGAGGTCTGTATTACTGGCTCTAATAAATACTTTGTAGGACTTTATTTAGTTCCATGCCGTGGGCCATTTGCTCCCACAGTCCGTCACTCAGCAACTGCCTGGCTGACGGCAAGGAGAGGCACGTCAGAGCTGTTCTAATTAAAAGCAGCCCGGCCGGGTGCGGCCACACATCAGCCCGGCGCAGCTCACACAGCTCTACTCCTCAGCCAGAGTCCGCAGAGCTCGGACCAGACAGGACGCGAGGCATCAGCACTCGGCTCAGAACACTCTGTCTGGAATCTCCTCACACTCCTTTAGACGAGTAAAGAGACCAGACACAACCATTTGAGCTGAAAGCTGGGGATTTTAGCTTTATATCCATATTATGAATTAATCCTTTTGACTTTATACAATTGAATAAGAAATTTCCTCCATCAATAAAGCTTTTTGATTCTGTTTCTGAACATTAAACAAAGGCAAATAAATAATCTTTATTATTTTTCATGCTTATTCATTGCTTCTAAAAATAGAAAACTTCGTTCTTTGTTACACAAAAGAACCTTTTTATTCCCTAAAGAACATTGCAATGAATTGTTCTTAAAAGAAGCATCTCTGTAAATGAGATGAACCTCGACATAATTGAAAAATTCAGAACCCTTAAATTGGTAAAGAGCCTGTATATAAAGGTTCTACAATTCATTTACAGAATTTGTTTTGAAGGGAAATAGACTGCCATCATTCGAAGAACCCTTTGTGGCCATTTTAAAGAGTGTGTGGTTCTAACATAGTGCTGTTAATTACTTTCATTTTAGGGTTAACTGTTGTTCCTTTCTTTTGTTTCAAAATGTGGAATTTCTCTGCAACATCCTGCAAATGCACAACAGTAAAAACTCTACACACTTTCTCAAAGTTTTCAGACATAAAAATGGTCAAAAACAAATTTGCATATCACATACTGGATTTAAAGCAAGTCAACTGATTCAAAATTATTTACAACGCTACTGAAAATTGTGTTAAATATGTAAATTAAACCGAAACAGCATGAAGGTATAATGCCCAAACTCTGTTGGTGTGATGGTCTGACAAATAAAATGTAATTTCATATCTGTTATTATTTTGGTTGCAACTACATTGTATGTTTTAGGATGTATGTGATATATTGTACATGTTTTCATGCATAAACAACTGACAAAAATGTCATCTGTCTTGTTTAAAAACAGCAAGAGACAATATTTACAGCAGTGCTGTACTGATTGACTTGATTACTTCTAAAGCTTGTGCAAAACATCCCTCAGTGTTTATGGCCTTTCTACTTTCTGAGGCGAACTACATTTTTTGCCAGTTTGAAGCAACTGTGTTACAAATACGCTGCCTGCTTCAGGGATTTGGTTCAAATAATTGAAAGAAACTAAGGTCAAGAAATTACACTGTTTTTAATATTTTGATAATTGCTCTAAAATGTGAAAACAACAGCAAAAAACCCCAGAGAACTAAACAATGCTGACACTTAAAGAGAGTTCAAAGTAAAAGTATTTCAAAGCCATTAGCCTTGTATGAAAATAAGCTGAGATATCAAACTTTAAAAATGAACCAAACAAGAAACCAGTCATTGTTCTTTTTGTATAAAGGTCAGTATTAAAACAACATATCTGTTGCCACTAAGTAAGAACTAACTGGTACTGCTCACAGGGTTGAACTTCATTCCTGAATGACTAAAAAACAGATTTTTTGGGAGTATCAATACTGCATTTTTCTTCATCCTGTGAGTCCCATGCCTCCTTTTTGATGTGATCATACACTAATGGTTGCTGTATAGTAAACATCAAAGGCGTGTATGGGGTCTTGGCTACATTAAAGGCAGTCTAATTACAGGCATATGCAAGTTGCATGTTAGTGAGAGATGAAGACTGCTATAAAGAGAGATGCCCCAGAGCCTGGGATGGTGAGCAAGCTTCAGTGTGCAGGTGGCCAAGCAGACTGCCACGATCCCGGCCCTCTGGATGAGCTGAGAGGATTTTATAATTACAACACAGGCAGACGGACATTTGAAAACAGAGCTTTTAAAGAAATTCACTTGGAATCCCATTCCGGACAACTTATTCTTCAAAAAACAGAGCTTTTAAAGAAACGCCTGAAAGAATCCGCTGCCCTTAACATTGTGTGAACATAAAATATGAAAAATTAAAACAGAAATTATTTGAACAATATATTTATATTAGCATACATTAACCCTGGAACCTGACAGCGTTCGATTCTTGAAATATTCTATGAATAAAACCATGTTATTCTTTGGAATTCTATCTTGTTTGTAACCTTTACCAATATTGTTTCCATATTTTGGTCATGTAGTATGGTTCTGAAAAATAACATTTTTGTATCACTAGCTTAAATCATTAGAAAGGGGGTCTAAACGGCCTCTATGCATTTCCTATAAAATATTGGTGTTTTTCTGGGGTGTTTTTTGATAGTCTTTGTTAAAAAGTATTCCTTGACGTTCCTTGGATTGATCCAAAGTTGACAGTCAATTTCTGCAGCCAGAATAAGGAGATACATTTAATTGAAACAAAATGTACAAATGTTAAGCCTTTTTAATTCCAGAAAAGTGATATGAGCCCTTTAATATAGCAAACTGCTTTGCAATCGCAATATTTAGCAGCAAAATCACAGTATTGATATTTAGTCCATATCATGCAGCACTTTTTAGAAATACTGTCAACTCCCTACGAGCACAGACCTATAAATCAAGTCAGGTCAGGTCAAATTTATTGTCCCACCACGGGAGGAAATTAGATTGAGCCAGGCATTTAAACATTTTAAATATTTTAAAAAAAATCATGTTATAGTGTAAGGTCTAAAAATGCTGCAAGCTTAACACAGAAAATATATCACTGATTTTTCAAACTCCTCTCTGAAAACTGACAACCTCATTCAGTCACCGCTCTGTCCTTTTAACCAATAAACACAGCCTTTCAGGTGAGCGTGACTCAGACTGACTCCATTTCCTCAGCTCTACCCATCATTCTGGGTAAACATCATCCTGCTATTGAGGCAGATTGGGCTAATGAGGCCAAGTGCTTGGCACTGAGATCACAACATGCTCATCTGTGTTCAATCTCCCCCACACGGCTCAGTGGGGGGGCGGGTGTGGAGGTGTGGGTGCCCTTAGTCACTCCAGTTTGGCAAATACAGAAATTACAAGAGGGACTTTCTCTACGCATAAAGGTCAGCCTAATAAAAATGTTGCACAGTCAGGTTTGCAAAGTCACGCACTCTGAAACCTACACAAATAAATAGAAGGTCACTCACCTATATGCGGCTTATGTACCGAAACATATTTATGGTGTCAGAACAAAACCTTCATAAACTTTTAGACTTATAAACAAAGTCAATGTAAAAATTTCATTTCATTTTTGCAATTTTCAATTTTCACTGGGTCCTTTTATTTTTTTAAAATTATATTTAATAAAGAGCAACTGGTACTTTCAAATAATGTGAAAGAATGATAAAAATAAAGAAATGAGGTTTTGCTCTGACAGTGATATGATGATATCTTTTTCATTCTCCTGTTCACTTCATTCCAGTCTGATGACCTGTCTTTGTAAACTGCCTTTAATAACGTAGCAAAGTCATGTAGCACAAGTGTGGTATGTGGTGGGATTAAACTCGGTGAGTTGTATGAAGCTATTTGTTGAGATTGCGTAATGTGTCCTATCTTCTGTTTTCATATTATAGAAGAAATGCCAAACAATTAGTCTGTTCTATTGCCTTTGTTTATTGGCAATTATAAACAGTTGTGTTCAGTTAAAATTCAACAACTGCATACTTTCAGAAAAAGCCAGCAATACACATGGCCATAAATGATACGAGAGACTTGATACGGAAAACTTTATATAAGCGGGGAATTGTTTTAAACCAGCACTACAAACTTGCTTATACAGACCTAACTGTGTAAATTACGTTGATTTCATATTATTAAACATAATACAATTTGATTAGACGAAAGAAGAATATATGAAGAATCAAGTAATCTCTCTCCCTCTCTCTCAAATATATACATACATATTTGTATTTGATTGCATAACATTGCTGTGAACTGCTAAGGTCCAAAGACCATGAAAAGCCTATTAAATAAATGACCTTTAATCTTTTTATGAGAACTGATATGCCACAGCTCTGCCGTGATCCATGTCAATAGTCACTGGGCTATTACGTTTTGAGGAGCTACGAGGAGCCACAATGTTCAGGTGAGTTCTTTAGGATTTAAGAAAAATGTATTTGCCCGAGTGTTTTTTTTTTTTATGCCAAGAAACAGTGTGGTAGTATAAAGATATTTCTATAATCAATAATGTGTTCAATATTTCTTCAAAGGTTATCTCTTCTGCTCTGCCTATCAGTGCTGCTGTATGGCAGCTCAGCAAGCCCATTTAAATCATGGGTATGTATATTTAAATTGTATTGTGCTATTGTAAATGCTCACCTTATCTCAGTGTGTGTAAAACATGTACTTCTCTAACACTTATTTAATGTTTGTGCTGTTGATACATTGCCTTTGATACATTGAGGCATACACATACGTTAAAAAGGACAAATAAAACATTTACTTCTCTCAATCAATCACAACAACTTTGTCTGCATATTTACATTTCTGCTATTTCTGCTAACGTCTTTCTCATAATTCACAGAAAAAAACTCTAAAGGGAAGATGCTGAGACCAGCACTCAAGTACATAAGAAACTAGATCTAAAAGCTCTAAAATAATCATTTCTATCTGTAATGTTTTTCAATGATGGAAACTTTAAAAAGGTAGAAATTGGGAACAACTGCAATTGCAACCATCACCTACAATATACGATTATCAAAAAAGTCATAAATATGTAAACAAAAACTTCTGTTAGAATTTGACCGTGGCTTTAGCAGATACGTTCTGTATTAGAAAAGAGAACGGTCACCCTGATCTTTACTGAAGACTAAAGTCCAGAGCATAAAACTTAGGCACAGCTGCTTCCAAAAATGTTGATAAGAGAAATATCCAAGATGGCATTACACAGCTAAGGCCACTTTATCTACTGAGATAACATGTCATGATTTGCTTTTTGTGCAGGGAAAAAAAGCTGATACTGCCCTTCAGGAAACAAGCCTGTGAGTGCATTCCTTCAGAGAGTTCATCTTTCAGACACAGAATAACTAAAATTCCTTTTTAAAAACGATTCATACATTAAAAAACATTGAAATTGTACATCCTACCTCTCCATGCTAGGTCTGATGAATACAATGAGAAGATGAAGGTGGGACTGAAGGAAGTTGAACCCCTGGAGGACCTGGATCTAACCAAAGCTGACGTTGACCTCAGCATGTTATTGTGGAAGGCTGTGAAACAACTTGGCCAGCAGAGATACAACAAGCCCGAAGAGGACAAAGACCATCTCTACCATCCGTATGAAGCAAAGCTCACGGTTGACAATGAGCTGCCTGACGCCTTTATCCAACCACAGGCCCGGCTGCATCAAGAGCCTGAGGAGGACATGGATGAGCTCTTTCACGGCCTATTCGACCACAGTGAGCCGGAGAAACTTGATGGAGAAACAATCCAAGATGAGGAACCAGCAGAAACAGGTGCTAAAGAGGCTGGATCATCAGAAAGGCTCATGCACTTGAGCCCAGAAGAGGACAAAGACGACCTGTACCATGGACACATTCCATCAGGGATTATACTGGAGGACCAAGTGATGCAAGCTTTTGAGAACATACTCAATAGGGTTTACAGTGAACCAGAAGAAGACCTAGACAAACTCTATCACAAGTGAACAACAGCTGATTTTCAAAGCAATGCAACACATCCCAGATGTATAAAGTTCAATAAGACATTTCAATTATATAATCCTATAAGAATTCTGCAAAAAAAATTTACTACACCATGATTTCACTGGCACTGAGTATTATTGTGTAGTGTCTTCATTATAACCATTATTATTGTTAAATAAACCAGTCTTGGTCTCTGATCTTGACCAGGGTCAAATGTATGCTTGTGCGTGCTGTTTTTTTTTAAACCAGGAAGTGTACTTTATTTAATTTGATGAATATTTTACACTAAAACATTTAAAACATTCAGTAGTGTGTTTGGTTTTGTGATAATTGTTATGTAATTGCGCAGAAAAAACACTTCAATCTGTCATATAGCACCAACACTGGGGCTGACAAAAGGAATAGTTTTGGGACAGTCTCAGAAGAGTTCATGCACCTGTAATAGTGCACCAGTGGTCTCTACCAACTTGATTTCTAACCAAACCACCGTCACAACAATCATTATAATTACTTTATAATCCACTTGTACATTCACTGCTGATTTCTATGCTGCACACTGTGCACTCAGATCATCATTCATATCTAACTCTGTACCTCTTCATGTTGAACATTAATATATAATCTGTGCAAACATCACAATCTTCTTTGGTCCAGTCGTTTTGATACTGCAACTCGGTCAGCACTGGTCTCCAGGAGGAATTACTCCTTTCTTGATGATGAGGTTGCCATACAGAGCTGTCTCCCTGTAAGAGTATATAGTATTATAAAATGGTAAAGATACATGATAGAAGGAAAAAATCTATGTAGGAAAAAATCTATGTACCCTGTCGCCACCACAGCAAAAGCTTTCTTAGCACGCTCATAGAAAGCAAACCGTTCAACTCTGTCAAAATCTCCCTGCAAAAACAAGTGAAAAGCAATTTTCCCTGATTAAAATCTGTTAGAAAGACTGTAACCAGATTCCTATTTACTAACAATAACTAATAAATTATGACTAGATTTAGAAACTTTGCCTTATATAAGTAAAATATATGTAAAATAAAAGCTGTCATCACAATGAAAACAGTGTAATTGAAAATGGAACGAATAACAAAGACTGAATTAAATTCTGTCATAAAGTGATGATTTGATCAGTCTGTGGGATCTTTTAGTTAATTACTGATGAGTCATGGATCTATCCTAAGAAACGTACATTTGACCCTGCTTGTGCCAGAAGTTTAGTGTAGCGAAGCCACACAGGCACTTCCAGACCCCGCCGCCTGTCACTCTCCACGAGATCCATGACAGCTGCCTGAAAGGAAAAGCTTTATTCAGCGACTGGTGAACTGGCAAAATCTCCTCAGCTGCTTTTTTGGCTTCAAAAAGCAAATTAATTAAGTGCATGTTTTAAAAAGTTCTGCAGTTTGTGTCAGAATATGTATACTGGGATGAGTCAGAATTGGGAATTTGTAACATAAACGAACGTTCTGAAAGAGAAATTACCACAGAAATTATGACCCACCGGATGTAAAACGTAGGTATCAAGAGGAAAAAGCTTCAATATTGCTTCCAAAAGCTCAGGAATATGCAAACCTAAGAGAATAAAAACAGGAAAAATATTGCACTGTGAATTACTCAAGCCCAGAGGTATCAACAGTTTGTTTCTATTAAGCCTGATTAAACCTTTAGAAAAGTCATGTCAGTGTTACTTCATTTTTGTTTGACACATAGAAGGGAACCTACCATCAGCACGTATTTCCACTGGACCAGATCTGCAAACTGAAGAGACTGGGAAATTTGCATCTGCAAGAACTAGAAAAAGAAACAGAAGAAGAAGGAGGTTGGTCTATAGGCCAGTCTTTTCCCTGCCCCAGGCCTTTCATTTCAAAGGGTCCATATATATTTTTTATTTTTTTAATGGAGTTTAGTGTGGCGTGTAAACATTGTTAAAACGTAAAACTGTATCTTCACTCCACAATCCATATATGGACACAAAGAGGCAAAGAAGCCTGTTTTGAGTTTGTTGTTTTTATGATGTCATTAAAAAAAACATCCCTGCCTAGTCAGCATATAGCAGTTTAGCCCCGCCCATTCGTTTTTACTTATTAGCTGCCATTTAGAAGGCTGAACAAGACAGAAGCTGAACAGAACAGAGACCATTCATCACGCTTAAAGGCACAGTAACAATAAACAGTAAACAGTCTGTTTAATTCTAAAGGAAAAGAGGTTGGAAAAAGGCCATGAAAAATAAATTCTGACTGTTTCTGAATTTGTACTATAAACCCACACAAATGTCATACAATGACCTCAGGGCGGTGAAATATAAAACACAATCAAATGCCGGATATGAAGCAGGGGGAAAATGAAGTGTAAAGCTGTTTTCACGCTATAATGGCAGAATGGTTTTGCACGTGTCTCGGCTACTCGTTTATAATGAAGCTGCTGTGTGACACCCTGCTAGTTTAACATTAAAGTTAATGGAACGTTAAATTTAGTTAGGTTTTATTGAAAGGTACTGCACTTTAATCTTGTATTTCAAGCTTTCTTGAATTATGAACTCAGTTACAAATGTCTGGGTTGTTTAAGTTACTCTGATGGGCGTTTTGCCACCTTGAGTGCTAACAAATCCTGATCATTCATTTTTCATGATAAAAAACACACATTATTATTATTAATAATAATAACAATAATAATAACAACAATAATAATAATAATATATAGCACCATTTACAATCCGAAGGTTACTCTACAGCCTTTCCAAAAATGTAAAGACATTTTTTGTACAGAGGAAAGTCTTTGGAAGGAGGAACTTAAAGGTGGGAAGACAAGTACAGTTTTGAAGAGACAGGGTGGAGAATTACGCAGTTTAGGTGCAGCAGTACTGAAGTATCCACTACTTCCCAGGGGAGGGTCTAGTGTGAGGAACTGTGAGTTGACAGGTGTTGGAGGATCTGAAAGAATGGGGGGCCCTTTAAGAATGAAAAAGCTCTTCAACTTCTGTTGGGATCGGCCCATCTAGGGCATCAGAGGTAATGAGGAGTATTTAATACTGAACGTGCGATCACAACTGACTAGGAAAAGGAGGTTGTGTGTTTATTGGGTCGCTGGGATAGATATTTCTGAATTCAGGTAATTTAGACTGGTTTGATGTGCATTGTGTCACACATCCACACAATAATCTGTGCAATAGCCTGTTGCTTTTTTGTTGCATAATTTTTACCAGTTTTAAGTAACTATCATCATGTGCAAGGCTATGTGCATTATTTTGCTACATTGTGCAGCGGTTTACCACGTGCAATTCTGTGAAATGTCCTTATCAGGTGGTAAAACATTATCTTTATGTTCAATATCTTATGTAAGCAAAAGCAATTTCCTTCAGGATCACCGTTTTCTGATAGACAGAGAGACAGACAGATTAAATTAACTTTTCAGACCAAAACTAGCAGAAATAAATAGGGCTGTCAATATCAATTAAAATGCATGTCCAAATGAATCAGAGTGATTATTTAGCAATTAAACAATGTCTATGACACTCATCATGAAGTTGTACTTTGCAGTCTGAACCTTCTCCACAAGGAGAAGTCTGTGCATGTTTGTAGTTACAGATTTCAAGGTTTTAAAGAACACAGGAGAACCAATGTAAAAAGGGTAAGTGTTAGTACTAAAGTAATGGCCAGAGATGTGCAAGATGAAGATGAAGAATGTAGGGCAGGTTATTACCATAACATGAGCCTCACAGGAAACTGAGGAATCGAACAGTAGGCCAAAATGTTCAGCAGCAAGTGTAGGCCTCACTGATGCCAATGTCAACAGTGAGTCAGACACTCCAGCAACCACTTTCTCAGCACTAACTAACAACACTTCGGCTTCTTTCTGTACGATTTCGAGGAGATAAACACTAGACTGAAGTGGACTCAGTAAGTGGTCTTAGGATCTACAGCACACAAGAGAGGAAGGGCTTTGGTGCAGCTCGGAGAAATGACCAAATTAGACAATTCAGCACTTGTGTTTAGGCTTGAGAGTTGAATTCTCAAAGCTGATGTGTGTGTGTGTGTAATTTGGTAAAGTGTGTCACTTTACTGTAGTCACATTCTCTGTGCTGCACCACATGCGACTACAGGGAAGTGACACACACTTTACCAAATTACACACATACATATACCAGCTTTGAGACTGTCGGATCTCAAACTATCAAGCCTCAACACGGTTGCTGAATTGAGGTGCTGTAGAGCATGAAGTCACGTTAGAGAGCAGGTAAGGCTTTAAGACCTGCTAGTTCTAAGCTGCTTACCCAGTTCATCTCCATGGCCCATTTTCGCCAGAGCATACAGCAGCTCGGGGGTCAGTATGGAGGGAATCCCCTTCAGCACGACCATCTCCACACAGCGACACAACCCAAAACACACGCACGAAAGTGAAAGAGGTCACGTGAACGCCAAGACGGCTCTCCATTGGTTGGAGAGACGCGCGTTTGTCTTGTAGTGTCTGCGGCTCAGAAGCGTCTAACCCACGCACATGTCTTGGGGAGTGGTGGGAGGTGGGGTGCAGTAAATCCTCACCAGTCCTGCACTGGCAAGAATAACAAAATTCACCACCTTTTATTAACAGAGAGAGAGAGAGAGAGAGAGATTTACCATCCGTCATATGAAACTGCTCAGCACTCTTTAATGTTTTGTTAATGTACGTATGTGGGATTAAACCTTCAGACTCAGTTTGAGTCCTAACAGGGAAATCATGAAAAAAGAAAAAAAAAACTATTAAACACACTTTTCCCCTCAGGTGTTTAGCGTATTTAAGTTTGCCAGAATCAATCAATCTTTTTCCAGGTGATTGTGTGGATAATATGTAAGCTGAGCACAATTCTCCTCCTCTTAAAAAAATAAAAAGTAGATAAATAAATCAACAACCACACACACGCAACTGAATATATACAGTTGTATT
>JBBPCY010000150.1:20252414-20277359 GCA_037974405.1 Brachyalestes nurse
AAACAGTCAGGAAATGCCATAATCACCACAGCACTGTAATCAAAGTAAACAAAGTCACTTCAGAGACCTCACAGAGTCTCTGATTTAAAAAAAAAACACAGTAAGTTCCTACAGGGTGAGAGAGTGGAACTGGCTTCACACACAATGTTATAATTTATTCTTTGCAAACTCCCACATTAGCTATTTTGGCCTGTTCTTAGGGATATTCAGGCTACAATACAGTATTTCTTTGTTTCTTTGAAAAAACACCTTTAACACATCAGCCTTCC
Organism: Brachyalestes nurse; assembly: GCA_037974405.1. NCBI lineage: Eukaryota > Metazoa > Chordata > Actinopteri > Characiformes > Alestidae > Brachyalestes > Brachyalestes nurse. Next base: position 20,252,684 of record JBBPCY010000150.1, read on the forward strand.
TATGGAGAAAACCCGGAGAACACTGTTCAACACACTTTAAGGTGCAGTATTCCTGCTAAATTATATATATTTGCATATATTTTATCTCTCCCATGCTCAGAAATCTGCATCATCACTTTAACTGTGTAGTCCTAATTCTTTAAAGTCCTGGAAGATTCCCTGTATTGCAATCCCTACATTTTAGCCACTGCAAAACTTTGTAGTGCAACTGTGATCTGTCACATATCACTCACTACCTCTTGCTGAATGTTGTCACCTGTATTTACTGTATTGTACTGTTGCATTAATGTCTAAATGTACTTTGCAAGCTATGTATTGTATTGTAATGGTAATTGTGCCTATAGTTAAATTGTCTGTAGTCTGTGGAGAAGCATTTGAGTAAGAATTTCATAGTATACTGTTTGTTATACATATGACAATAAAACTTGTTGGGGCTGCTTTTCTTTCATTGACCAGTAAGTTTGTGTCCATGAATTCGGATTAAAACCTGCAGAAATCTGCAAAGAATACTTTGCCATGAAGAGAACGAAATCCAGGATGGCCTGTTTAAAAAAAGGCCAGGTGGTTTGAGAGTTTGATTTCTAACACAATGAAGTCAACACATTTTTAAGCGCTTATACTGGCAAAATACTGTTTGGGACCACTGTAAATAAGTTTATACAGTATATAGCTGGAAAAAAAGGCAAAGAAAACAGATGTAATGCTTTGCCAGGAAACGTGTGGTTTTTATTTGATACTTTACAATGGCTGCACTTAGTCAACACGTACATTATAAAAAGTGCTTTTACATCACAGAAGTTTAATAGCATTTCTTACACATCCTAAGCATAGGAAAAGTGCAAAAGAATTCTAAGCCCATTGGTGAAATGTTTGGTAAGAATTAACATTTTGGATCTCAAACACCAGAGCCATTATTCCATAGGCACATCTTTAAATAAAAAAATGCAGCTATTGGAACACAGAGCCAATGTCTCTACGCCTCAGGCATTCAATTAACTTTTCAAATTGATTGTACAAACCACACTTAACATGTCTGACAGCACAAACTAGCTCTACGCAATAGGCCACTGTGTAAATACATGTGAAATCATCCCAAAATCAAACAGTCCACACTTTGGGCTCTTCCTCATCACAGCAGGAAAATGGCTAGCTACAAAATAGGCAATAGAAAAATGTCATAATTACCATGCTATGCAATTTTAAAGAAAGGTATGCAACTAGAAGCATGATGACTGTAGCTAGTAACACTTGAGTTAAATGTCTCACACACTGTCACACTCTCAATGACGTTAAATAGAAAATGAACTCACTCTTACCCTGTTCAATATTATGTACATCCAAAGTCATGAACACAACAGTCTACAATCAGGAACGGCGGCTTTCAATTAAAGTCCATTCGAATCTGGTCAGCGAATTTATGAAATACAGTGCACAAGTACACATCTAGAGGACGATCTGGATCATAGGGAGCTGAGCTAACAGTCCTATGTACTTAAGCAAAGCATTAGATTCTAAGTTTTGTGATTAGATATGATGGAAATCAGGTGATGGGATCAGTGGCTCCTGACTCATGCCTGCCTTTGTACAAAAGCATATTGTTGTGCAATGCACTGAGCTATCACTGAGAAATTTGGATTTTCATTTTAATTGTTTTCATCTCTTGTATGCTCCTCATTGTTCAGCAGTCTATGAGATACAGATCAGCTCAGTCCCTCCCCATTCCTCCAGGGCATGGAGCCCTTCAGACAGCCTCACGCAGCAGCCATACACTACTCACGGTACCAAGAGCGATGTGCTGGTTCAAACACTTAATTGCTTCTGAATAATCAAACAGCACCAGATGGAATGCATCAAAGTAACACACCACATAAACAATAATTCAAACCTCAATACTGTTCAGGTGCATGGTAATGGTCGGATTGTTATATTTCTTTAAATAAATAAAAAAACCCTTCATAACCCCAGCTTTTTTTTTTACATCAGTCTGTCCACATTGTTTGAATTTTATAATAAAATACGACTCCTTATTGAAATATGGTAGGGTTTCTAGCATCAAAAGAACAGATTAAAATAAAACTAATGTACTGCATGAGTTTAAAACAGTTAAAAAAATTGTGCCTCTCTGAAAACATCTAAAAGCAAGCTGTGCTCTTTGAAATGGGTCTGAAACTCCACTTTCTAATCACCTTTACCCTCCTTCCATGGCTATACAATAAAGCTCATTCATTTCTGTCATCCAGCCGCAAGCACCGTCATTTATCATAACCGCAGAGCACGCAATGGAGTTCTGCTCAACTCTAAACACGCTCCTGCATGAAACCGCTGCAAGACAGAAAGAAAGATAAGTAAAATATTAAAGAAAACGTATAAAAACCCAAAGGAGACCGTGTGTCTGTTCCTCTCTGACCTTGGCCTTCAGTCACATACCAGAACCAATTTGCTTCTGGAAGACTGATATTTGAAATGCTGATAAAAAAAAAGAAAAAAGAACCATGGCCCTTAAAAAAGCCATATTATTGTATTGCTAAATTACCGGTACCATTATAAATTACACTAATGTATGGCACAAACCAGGCAGTTGCTACGTGACCCTTTAAATCCAATTGTAGATTTAAGCATCTGCAGAGCAAAGCCTGCAAATACATCAGAAATAGATCAATACATCAGAAATTAAACATTTCATCATCAATCTGCAGTTGGATAATAACTGGTATAGCATATGTTTGTGACATCCAGCCGTAATAATATATTTTCGCAGCAGAGAGAAAAAAACGTCCCTTTAAACATAGAAGTTCCTTGCTGAAATACTTTTCAACTGGAAAGACACCCATGTACAAAAAGTACAATGCATACATTAAGCTATATACTGGCATGGGGCATTATTTGACAAACACTGACCGTCTGCTTGGCAAAATGCCATTCAAAGACATAATACATGAGAATCTGTACCTTGGCTTATGGCAAATTAGTACAGTAAATAATGCTAATACTAATTACCATAACCTCTTATACATAAGCAGACACAGACATGATAAGAAAACAGCTTTGCCCTTCTATCTGGGGGGGGACCCACAGCGAACTTAAAGTAGAAAGATATTATAGACATCATAAGCAGTGAGAAAGACACATCTATAGACCGCAATACATCCCTTGGCATTATAGTCCAAGAAGAGTAAGAAATGACACAAAGGTAAAGTTCAATAGAATAATACGCTTTAGTGCTATTAGTTAAGGTACTTCGTAGCTAAGCTTGCTTCTCCTTCTTCTCTATTAGGTCTTGAGTTCATGACAGTACATTCAAGAAATTATTCAGCCCTATTTTAGTTCAGTCATAATTACCATTAAGAGCAAACAGCAGATGTAAACTTCAGGTGGTGGAGATAACACGTTATTTTTTCTAGGCAAAAACTAGGCAAAATGGCTATTTAATTTTAAAACAAATATCAAGGGTTATTCAGTTTGCTGCAAAGGATCTTGTACTCATTTTCTTGCGTTGTCATAGATTGCTTGTTATGGTTTTCGGTGGCTTGTATGATCTTGCTAACTTCATAAATCAATTCTTGATTTCTACTAATGGCATTCAAATACCCAACTCCATTAAAAAAAAGTACTACATTCTACATGACGTCAGTGCAAGATATTTATCCCCAGAAAAAAGGAATGGTTGCAATAGACAGCGGTTGCCCGGTGAAGCTAAGATATTTACATAATGTCCGTCGTAGATATTTCTAGGCAATGTAGTGCTCACCAAGTAATCCTCACTGCCTCTTATTTAGACCATTAAGCTGAAACTGTGAATCACAGAGACAGGCTACGAACCAAATCTGGATCTAACAGCAAATGCTTAGAGCAATCCATGACTTTAACAGCCCATCACGTACCCTAAGCATGTTAATTCCCTCTGTTTATTCATTTTACTTAAAATTTTTAAACATGGATACTGTATTTGATTTCCTGAGTGTCCGAACATTTATTTTTTTCTCAGCACTGCACAGAACTATGACAGGCAGTACCTTTTTAGGAGCAGCAAGATTCCCCTGGCGCAGTGTCGTACCGCAGAGTGCATACAGTTACACACGGTCCCTGAAAACATAATTTACACGACAACAAAAAGCTACAGTGTGATTTCAAGAACATCCAAAAAGACACTAAGCTGACATTGCAACCATTCACCTCAACCTTCAGAGACGTGCAGCTGGAAGTAGAGAATGAGGAAAAAGAAAGAAGAGAGTCAGGAAATGTGGGCGGTGATGATGTCTTTGTGGGAGCAGAAGCCCAGAGGCCTTCACTGTCGCTGCATTACGACACAGGTGGGCTTGGTCACCTGTCAGAAGTTCTCTCTGGAACACGCTGGAGTTTAGCCCAGCTTGGTGATCTGTATACTCCCATCTATTCTGATCATATCAATGGTCAGCAAGGACTTCACTTTGTGATAAAAATCGAACAGCTGATGTCCATCCACAAAGATTCGAAAACGCTGGTGTTCACAATGGATTTCGATCTGTGTGAACAGGAGTAAAAACATAGAAAGAAGTTACATTCACAAGAAGAGAGGGAGAAATAGAACGAGAGAGAGAGAGAGACCATGAAAAATCGCTTTCTGTCACTGAGCTCCATATTGTGGGCAGAATGCTGAAAGAAAGTGCTGGTCTGGTTTTGCATGCTTATCTCAGTTTTGTATTGGATCACTGATTGATCTGAAAGTGGAGTGACCCGTTTTCTCCAGCCCCATTTCCCAACCTCATTATCTCAGCCATCTTTACCTTCAGCCCCTCCACCGCTCACTGACCAGCACAGCAGAGCACACGCACGCTTTGCTCCCTTTGTCTTTTTAAACATCAGTGACTGTACATTTCTCATTGTAATTCCAGGTTATTTGTGTGGCATCTATTTTCCCCAGTTCAGGGAGCACACATATAAAGCAGAACCAGTAAAAAAAATATTTTTAGTGTTTCTGAACTGGACCTAAGTTTAGAAAATATGGGCTAAATACCATATTGTGCTTATACTGATGTGTATTGTGAATTGTGAATTCATATGAATTGCAAATATATTTACATCATATAAGTGAACCATTAATGTGACATGGTTCAAGACTGGCCTGCATTATTTTGACCACAATTATTTACACTTGTTGGATGATGTGAATGCCAGGCTCAGAGAAGTGCCAGCACTGCTGAGGATGCTCACAACACACAATGAAACATTTTGGGATTTGTCTGAAAACGTATTTACATATTGAAAGCCGTGGTAACATTATCATTAGCAATAACGATTAACAGACAGCAATGTTGTTGTGCAGGGGTTAGTTTTAGGTCAAATGAAGCAGGGCTGTCACCATTGATTATATTAGTAACCATGTAATACTTAAATGGAGCAATCAGTTTTTGAGGCAAACCGTTAAAAGTAGACTTAACTGAACAATAACAATCCATGTGTAATATTTAAATTATTCCAAAATACACTGGACTGAGAGAAACTAAGCTGTAATATACAGCTCCAGAAAAAAAATAAGAGACCACTGAAAAAATGTTTAATTTCTCAGGTTTTATTTTTTATAGGTGTATGAACTGCTGACAATATTTCTCCTAATTTCCAGATAAAATATTGATCTTTAAAGTATAATTTTAAAGGAAATGGCAATACATCAAAATAAGAGACATAATGCAGTGTTTACAGAACTTGAATAAATGGCTATAATTATCTTTGACATTCTTCTAGTAGTGTTTTGCCAGCCAGCTGGTCTCATTGCGAGGGGAGAGTGTTGATTACAGCAGTGTTTTACTACTTTTCCTCATTAAATAAGATGTGATTCAGGTGATCACTAATCAGTCCCTCATAAAGAAGAATGAGGTGCTTGTGTAGAAATTTAACAGACACTGATATGAAATAGCTGTCAGACTCATAGAGATGTTGATATAAAATAAATTGCAGTGGTCTCTTATTTTTTTTTTCAGAGCTGTATATATATATGTATACAAAAAACATAGTCATATGTAAACTTTTGAACACTCACACATGCTCTACAGGGAACACACTAAAATGATGTGTATTTCCTAAAAGTGTAGTGCAAAATTTCAACTTATTTGCTAAATGCTGTATTTAATAGTTTGTTTCAATGTGATACATTCAGCAAATAAACAAACTGTGCATTTAAAAGCACAGAAGTGTGTTCACGGCAAATGGCATGTCCTTATTTTCACTTAGACAATCAATATTACTCAAACTCTTACACACAACAGTAAACACACAGTGCATACAAATGGGTGTGTCCATCAGGCTGTATTTCTTAGTGAGGACAGACCAACTGAAGGACATGAATCATCATGTAAATTCCTAATTAATCACTGCCAATTCATCAACGAGGTAATTGGAATAATTTTCAAGAGTCTAATAAATTAATCATGACAGATGCCACTTATTGATTATAATGTTTGTCTGCAAAAGCTGCACTCAATCAAGTATCCTACTCTTAAAGCTTTGTAAAATCTGACCCAGTGGACTCTTACTACTCTTTCATCCCCCCCACCAAAACTACTAAGGCCTTCAATTTTATAACTCTTGAGACTACTGAGAACTCTCTGGATAAGATCTGGCACTGCTACTATCAAGCTTATCATCATTAACACCTACAGACAACATTACAGAGTGAGGCCTGTTAATTACCCTGAATGGCTGGTCCTGGATGAATGGGAAATACGGAATGGCAGCTTCTTCTTCACTCCACTTCCCAGAGACCTTCGCATTCCGCAGGAACTGCCGTTGAGCAAATCGGGCACTAAGTCTCAGGGCCACATCTGTGAGCTCGTCCTCATTGTTCTCTTTATTGCAGCTACAGGCCAGACTGACAACAAAACTGAACAGAGAACACATTCAACACAGAGAAACAAGACATACCATCTCTAGGGCACTGACTGCATAGTGTCACTGGTATACACTATAAACAAGCTGTGATCAAAAATAATAATTCTACCTGAGGGTACATATTTATTATAGTTTTTGCAGCATAGGTGCATAATTACCAATACTAACACATTATTGATCTTTCTGTTATTAAAGGTGGGACCACATTTCAGTTCTGTAGCATTATTTTAATTACTTGCATCCAATTATTATTTCATTGCAAGTTACTGAATAAATGTCTACAGATGAACAGATTACAAAATCTACCCAAAACAAAAAGGAAAAAAAGTTAATCGGGGTGGCCTGTATGAAACTACACTGGTTTAGTCTCAGACACACCCTCCGACTACTCTGAGATCTGTCTGTGGCAGAGCGGGTGAACGCCCATGGAGCACGCACACACACACACACACACACACACACATACACACACACACACAGAAAGCCTTTCACCCACGCAGTCCAGTTCAGCCATACTCACTATAACGCCCCAGCACTAAACTGGCACCCAGGTGTGACTGAACCACTCCTTCCACTGATGATGAGTCTCTATAGGGTTCACATGCCTTTACATTACCAAGCACTGATGCTTGCCCACCTGTCTGGCTCTGGATCCACTATGCCCATGACGATGATCTTCTTCCCTGGCCTCATCCCACCTCTGATCCTCCCTTTGAACGGAACGGTCTGCAAGATTACAATGAGGAGGAGGATTAATCAGAGCAGGCTAGGATACAGTGGCATAAAGCCCACACACTAGTCTTACAGAAGTGGCTACAGTACCAGAATCCGTGAGATGTCCTCTTTGTCAGGGGAGATCAAGCCAGGGTCTCCTAATGAATTGTTAAGATGATCATCCTCGGTGTTCTTGCAGGTTCATGCGAGACACAGAGAGAGGGGAGGATTTAGCACGTGGAAAAAACACCTACAAACGAAGCTATTCAGGGTTGATTAGCGATGCCACATATGAATAGACGTCCTGAGCGGCCCGGCGTGCCAACGCAAAAAATGCGCACCTTTCTCCGAGCGCGTCTGGAAGCGTGCTCATGGCTAAACTAGACAAAACAACACAACACAGAAGCCCTGTTTGCTATCCGCAGGTTCGAGGCCCCGCTGTTAATCCAGAAAGGCCAGAAAATCCGTTTCTTAAGATTTGGGAGACGAGAAACATACGCTAACGCGACGCGCACCAGCGAGCCCCCCCTGCGCTCCGGACCTGTCTGCTTTCATTCATTTCACGTTTAAATCACGTTAAAGCGGTCCGCTCAGCCACGCATAGACACCGGTAAGATGCGAGATCAGCCCGTTACTCACTATTGCGTCCTGTTCCATGCTCAGCTCCGCCATCTTGTGCAGAAGAGCATTAGGATGTTGGGCAGCAAGTCAGGAAGCCTCTACTCCAGTCCAGTCCAGGGGAGTGAGGTCAGTTCCCTGCAGCCGGGGCACGAATGTCAACCAGCCCACCGTCAGAGGGGCACGACGCCCGCCAGGAGCATTACTGAGGGAGGCGGCAGAAAGAGGAACCTGACGCTCCTCCAAACGTGGGGAATTGTGCTGACGCGCTGGAATAAGGATGGGGCTTAATCCCAACCCAACGCCCCATGAAGCTAATCTGGGCGGCTTTCAGAGCAGTGGGGCACAACCTGCGTTTCTCTATCAGAGGTGGACTTTGTCTGAGTGTATTGACTCTGGCTATAAGTACCAAAATAAAAGTTATTACAGATACATTTTGCACCGTATATTAAAATCCATTTTCTTGCACTCTTTCCTTCAAGGCAACTGTCTAATTTGTTTTCATGTAACAATTTCACAGCCTCCCTTTATTCCATAGAATTAGGCAGTTACTGTGCCTTTAAGACTGATATATGCAAATGAGCTCTGTTCTGAATGGCTGCTCTGTATTGGCCCTCATTCAAAAAGCATGCAGTCTGGACTGCAATACTCCTTACAGCTTCAGTTTGAAGAGGCAGGGCTAAAATATACAGATATGTAAATACATTGTCAAATACATCACAAAACAATGTATTTAAAACTAGATGTTTTTAAGCAATTCTTTACAGAATCATTAATCAAAATAATGCAATAAATGTAAGTGTCAAAGTGCTTTTGCTTTTTTTGACAAGCAAGTATTTTTGTACTTTGGCTTTTATGTAAAGGACATTTTCTGCCTATATTTTTACATGAATACACAAGAATTTGCTAGAAATTCAATTTATCTTGCTTAGAAATATTAAAATATAATTACAGTACAAAACACTAAAACAACTGGAGAATATATTCTAATCCAGCTCTGAAAGACCCTGCAGTACGAACTGAGAATGCAACACCTTAGTGAATACACAGTGTTATTATATTATACTACCCACACACAGCGACTGCTAATATATTACAAACACTGGAATACAGACTAAGGCATGTTTGTAGCTATGCATGGCAAAAATATACTCAAGTGCCCAGATCTACTGATAAGCAGTGTCCTTTCCGAGAAACAGGCCCTGTTGTTTTCATAACCAGTGTCAGCTTGCAGAGTGTCTGCCAGCGTCCACACATGAGCAATAGTTACATAGAAATGTGCAGTACCTCAGCATCTGCCACTTTAATATTACCAATATAGCCTTGCAAATATGAGGCAATACATAATTAAGTAATCATTCCAGAGTTTATATTTAAGTAGCCTATATGTGTGTGAATTACAGCTATAATATTTCAAATCACTGAACATTTTAGTATTTGTTTGAGTTCCAGTGATATACTGATTATGAGTGTATGTTTAGTTTTAGTGAACCTGTGTAAGAAAAATCTGGGAGCCAGACACTGCTGCTTGTAAACTGTTCTTTAACACACATGGGGGCAGTATAGTGCAGTAAACCAGAACACTGTCTAAGGAGAGTCAGTATATTATGTGTTCAGTCAGTGGAATATGGAGTTCCATACCTATAAGGAGCTAAATGGGCTACATCATTAGTGGCATAATTATTTGCACCCTGAAACTTAATATGTGCTTTACTGTTATTGCATCTTAATCTCTTTTGGTAATATTAAAGTACCCCCACTCCTTCCCTTTACCCCAGTTGTCTGATTTAAAAAGCACAGAGGACTTTAAATCTGTATGCACATTGCCATGTTTTTAGCAATAATGTGAGTATACATTAAGCACAAACCAGCATTCTAGTGACACCCGGGTCATGAACTTATCTAACTTAAGCATAAGCAAATACACTGCGGTCAGAGCTGGGTGAAAACTGAGTGTGAATTCCTGGTGTTCTTCTCCGAGTGGCAGCGAAAGGCAGCGTGCACTGTGACCTAGTCCGCGCATAAGTGTATTTGAGCATGCAAATTTAATAAGTGTTTATTTAGTGGGGCCAGGCTGTAATTAGGTTAATGCTGCAGCAGCACAGGCCTCCTCTCCCACTGCTCCATTCTCCCCACCTGCTCAGGCGGAAAGCCCTGCAGACGGGCCTGGCACTGGGCACAGCTCCGGCCGTACCCACCTGGGCCTGATGGACACTTTGTCTGTTTTGCCCGCCTGTCTCGCGTGCTGTCGGCGTCCGGGCCTTCAACTGACACCAACCGTCATCCACCAGTATGGCCCTAGAGGGGGTGAATAAAGTTTACTGGGAGGGTTCTGCAGAGCAGGAGAAAAGTGAAGGCCTGTGCCCGATGCTGTCGGATGAAAATCTCCTGTGAAGGACCTTTAAGCCTTCGTATGTTCTGTCACGTAATTCTCTCTGTGATGTTCAGCACTGCTTATGATTCTCCATCCGCATTTGCTCTCTCTGTCTCTGCCTTGCTGAATATGGCTGTTTGTGTGTGTTTTCTGAATGTCACACTCCCACACACTTCCTCACACCCACTGCTTCCATGCTGCAGCTGTGTGTGGTCTGCCTCGTACTTCCTGTTCTGGCTCCTCTCTCTGGGCCTTCCCCCCCTCACACACACACTCGCACACTGGAAATCACATGAACACGTTCACGCAATCACATGCGTCTTCTCATGCACCCCAGGCCGAACACGCAGGTGGGCTCAGCGTGGTGTACTGTGGTCCCGTAATGACGAGTTCTTGTAAAGGTATGCCCGGGCTAAATATCATGCTAAATGTCATCTACATCAATGGTACTCAAGCTTTCTTTTTATCTCTTTCTATCAGACTTAAAAACAAAAATTGATCTTGCCATGCATTTTTAGTTCACTGTACCAGATGGATATCTTTTCTTACATTATTATTATTACAACACAACACAGTGTTAATAACAACACAGTGTTAATAGAAAGGATGATAAAAAAAGAAATGTGAGGATTTGGTTTAATCTATTGAGGGGCTCATAAATGTCCACACTTCAATAACTAGGTATTACTTATTATGTAGTATACTATTCAGTCACAAAGGTGACTGAATAGTAAGTCATTTCCTAAATAAATTCTAAGCCTAGAGTTTAATAAGCTAATGATTCAACTAAAAACTGCTTTCAATTAAAAGTTGAATAAAACAAGCTGTTACCACAAGAAGTCATTTCTACCATTTAACCGATGAAGGTTTTTTGCAGATTAGGTTTACAGGTAGGGGTGAATTCTATAAAAACAGGGCAGTCATGATTACTCTGTTAAAATTAGTTCCTCAGTTAGAAAGGTCATTTTTATATTCACATTTATAATCCTAAAAAAAATAGGTAAACAGGGTTTCTGTAGGTCATGGTAAACCACTGTTAAATAAATTCTCAACAGGGGGGGTTCTTGTACGCATCAGAAAGAGAGAAACCCACATCAGCAGGATCTCACAAATCTGTTACACATTTCACAAAGTAAAATGAAAAACTGAATTGTGTTATAAGTTGTGTGTATATAATTACTGGATTATTTGTGAAAAACAATTGCTGCAGTACTTGGTTCCTAACATAATCGAGAGTGACAAGCTTAGCTTAAAGGTATGACAGGCATTCGTATTTGTGAATCATTTTTCCAGATCCCACAAACTACATTAAGTTGTCTTATCAACTCTCTGTCTATCTTAGCTGTTCAGGGCCTCCATCTCTCGGCTGCTCTTCAGTATCTCCACTGAGAAGTCAGGCTTTCATAATCATTAACTCTCAGAGACCTTTGGCACTGACATATGCTTGCAGTAGCTCGGTGTAACATGATGAGACATTTCAGTCAGGAGAAAAGACTGAACCTCTGTCATATTTTAAGGCGTCCAGTCATCCCAAGCACAAATACATTCATATCCAAAAGTCTTTATCTCATATTGCACGGAGGCAAACTGGTGACAAATGGCCTCTTTACTGTGTTATTTCATAGCATGAGGCTTCTTCTTGTGAACGGCATCTTTTTTTAAAGAAGTGAAGCGTGTTAAGCCTCTGATAAACTTTGCTATAGTGTTCTTGAAACAATTTCTTGGAGAAAATGGCTAAATAGATTTTTTAACTGACTGGTATAAATTATGTGCCCCTTTTATTATTTATCCCATAAATAAACTGTCTTACATTTACACATTGTTGTCCTTCATTGTTGTCCTTCAGTCCTTCACTTTCAGCAGTGATGATGTTGATGCTGTTAATTTATAGAAAAGTGATGCACTCTGGAATCCAGTCAGTTAGTGTAGCAGAACGTATGTCTTTTGTATTAGTGTGGTTCTCGGTCATGTGTATGCAGAGAAAAAAACAGCGATGTGGCATCACCAGTTAAGCATGTTCCACACGGGTGGGGAGTAGAGAGAGAGAGGGGAAGGGGGGGTCTACACCCTGCACTTCACATTCCAGCCTGTGGGGGCGCTGCTGTGCTAACGCAGGCGTTATATAAACATGTGTGGCTGTGTGTGTGTGTGTGTGTGTGTGTGTGTGTGTGTGTGTGTGTGTGTGTGTGTGTGTGTGTGTGTGTGTGTGTGTGTCGAGCAGGGCTTGTGGTTGGCGAGGAGAAGGCGTGGCTCCAGTCCCTCCACAGCAGAACACGATCATTCACATATCTGCACAAAGCCAACCTGACAGCATGAGGGGGAGGGAGAGAGAGAGACAGACAGACAGACAGACAGACAAACAGAGAGAGAGAGAAGGGAGAAAGGTAGAGAGAGAGAGGAGGAAGGGAGAGAGAGATGGAGAGAAAGGAGAGGGAGTGAGAGTGCAGCTCTCTGTCTCGCTCTCTCTCTCCCTTCCTCCCCTCTCTGTCTCTCGCTCCCTCCCCGTCCTCCCCCTCTCTCTCCTGTCCTCTCTCTCTGTCTCTCTCTCTGCATTTCCACAGAAACAAGGAGGGCTGTATATGGCCTCTGTGAACTGAGCAGAATCCAATTATAAATGCAGCTGCTTAGGCAGTTTGTCTCCGACTATGTTCCCTCTTCTAATTGCTGAACAGTCCTGTGTGTCACTCCGACATGACTGTAGTTGGAATATTTACAGAAAAATCAAATAACCGTGCTGCTGTTCTAAACACCCCTGGTCCCTTTCCTGTAATACAGCAAACGATATGAGAGAGAGACAATGGTTATGTACGGAGAATAAAGAGAGAGTGTGTGTGCAGAGAATAGAGAATGAGAGGGAGAATATGCACAGAAAATAAAAATAGAGTGAGAGAGACAGAGTTATATAGATACAGGAGAAAGTGGAGGGTGAAAGAGGGAGATACTGAAAGAAAGGGAGAGAAAGATGGGTGATGGAGAGAGGGAGAGAGACACTTTATAGTTGTAGGGGGAAGAGAGAGAGAGAAAGAGAGGAAGGGAGGGAGACAGAGAGAGAGAGAGAGAAAGTAGTTGGCCTCGTGGGTAGGTATATGTGTTGTGTATCAATCGGAATGCTGGTTTCACCCAAATTAATCACATTGTAAAAAATATAATTTTACCTTAAAAATGTACTAGTTTCTGAGCTGAATTAATGTTAAAACAATTTCTAATAGCAAGTTAACAACAAAAATCTGTTTTATAATCTGTTAAATTATTTCGTGAATAAGTTTCGTGAACAAAGAAATCAAGGCAGCACAGAAATGAATTTTTTATAGTGCAGGAGAGAGGTATTACACAAATATACAACAAACAATGAGATCAATAAAGCATGAAACATGCACCAAGAACCTGCTGCATGCCCCCCCTGCAGCAGGATAAGAAAACCCTCTCATCGTGGAGGACTTGCTCTTAAACAGATAAGCGGCGGAAAGAGTGGGGGGAAGAGAGAGAAAGAGAGAGAGAGAGATTTACAAGGTCTTTGAAGGCTGATACTGATAACGACTACTTTATAAAGTCGATGCAGAGTAGTCAGTTGTACCCTCCATTTGGTTTCATTTAAACGGTTTTCATTTAAAGGAAAAAAAAACCCTTTTTTTTGTGGATTCACTTGACCTGATGAAAGTGTGTTCAGATGTTTCACAGTAAAGGTGTGATGGACCACTTACTTAGAGGGGCCCCAAGAGTATGTTGTTGTTGTTGTTGTTGTTGCTGTTGTTTGTGTCAGTTATAAAACTCGCAGAACAATGTCATGCAAAACTATTAAAGTTTGGTTTCAACACATGAGGAACACACAGTACAAATGCCATTTAAACCCACAATGTAATTCCTTTTATTTGCATTGTTTTAATTGATAATTATATTTAAGATCCCTTTAGGTAGAGTATAGTTTAGGTTCAGAAACAGCGCTGATATTTCCGTGTACAGTACAGTGTGCATCTTTTGCATTGTGGACCTGCTGTTTTGTGCATGTGACTACAATCATCCAATAACTGGCTCATGTTGTCACAGCTTAACTGTACTGCACATGTGTCTATACGTAATGTGGCTAAGTCAAATGAGGGAAACTCTAGCACAGGAAATAAATCACAAGAAAAGGCTTTGAGACCCGACACATTCATTCATAAAGATGATCCAGCAGAATAAAAGTTTTCTTGCCGTGTTTGAAATATGTTAAATATATGCAAATGTATACAAGGAATGGGATTTGCAGCGCTTCATCATTACTTTCTGATATAAAAATATTTCATGTCTCAGGACCAAACATGTCTAAGTCAGGTCTAAACGTCTTCAAATACTCAAACTACAGGAATGACACATACTTACTTACTTCAGTGAAACTAACACAGAATATTAGAGTATCAATACGAGCTTCTGAATTTTAGACATTTTCTGGTTTAATTTTGATACAGTTGTGTTACTGATAAATAGTATATAAATCAGCCACAACATTAAAACCTGCTTAACCAGTCAGAGCGCCCATGCTGATCCCTGACTATCATTAAAAGTGCCTACACTGGCCATGTGAGCATCAGAACTGGATCATGGAGCAAAAAAAAGAGACCTGGTCTGATTAATCATGTTTTATTTGTACATCATGTTGATGTGTTGCGTACTTGTGGAAGAGACGGGACCAGGATGCACTATGGGAAGCCGGGAGGTAGGAGGTAAAATGTACAGTAAATGTGCTCCCTGCCACACTGCTGAATTGTTCAGGACTGGTTTGAGGAGCATCACAAAGAGTTCAAAGTGTTGATTTGCTCCCTGAATTATTCATATTTCAGTGTGATTGATCATTGGTGGCATGTATTGGACACCCTAGTCCAATCCATGGAGACCCCACCTCCCAATTTACAGAACTTAAAGGATTTGCTGATAAAGTCTTAGTGCAGACCCCACAGCGCACCTTCAGGCCTTGGGTAGTTCATCTTGTGTATTAATCTGCAAGACACAAAGTAGAAAAAAACAAGCGACTGCAGCTGGAACAAAACTTTAAGAAAATGTTCTTAATTTTAGGTGTTAGACCGTTTCTATTGATCTGTTCATCAGGAAAATCTGACTTGGCAGCTGGTGTTTTCAAATGATATATAAAAAATGAAAACATCAGATTGAAGTGTCCCTGCCAAATATTTTACGAAAAAAATATTTCACGAAAAATTTCTAACTCAGGTCAGAGTGGCACTAAACTTCTACAAATACTCAAACTACACAAACGACACCTCACTAGTTCATTACAAATAAAAGAATCAGAAAAACAGTGGCAGAAGTAAGAGGATAGGAAACTACAGCCTGATGAAGAGACCTATACAGTGAGTAAAAGAGTGACTATTACAGTGATTGCAGTGTGAGTGACTCAGCCATCACATTAAAGACAGAGTGTGGGTGTAAGGGGGGAGGCACCCTTACTGACCCAACAGCAACTAGGCCACGCTCAGGCTTCCCCTTCCCTGCTGCCTCACACACGCAGCCCAGTACCGTCCACTAAAAGTGTCCCTGCTCTTGGCAGCAGTGTGGCCCCGATGCTGGAAATAGACTCACACTAGCAGCTCATGAGTCACTCGTGCAAAGTGGTGGCAACTGTTGATTGCAGAGAAAAGCTTAGTGTTTGCTCAGAGACATGGAAGGACAGCAGCATAGAACGGGACGGCCCGAGTGAGCAGTTCCAACACATGGGGCTGCTGCTCAGTAAAGATTGCTCATTTAACTCTTGATCTCTCTCACAACTATACAACATATTATTTTCATAGTAATTTCCTAATTATTTACACTGAAAAATAAAAGTCTTAAGAATAAAAGAGAATGAATAAGCTTACATTTCTAAGCAGATGGGATGCATAAAGGACTCTATGTGGGCTCACACTTGCACAATTTCCACATATTTCATAGTAGTTACTAAATAGTAACTTAGCAATAAGCCCACACTTTAAGTGGGTAATATGTTGATAGCCAGGATATGATTCATTAAAGTAGGCCAGCTTCTTCCACTGCTCCGTGGCACAGTTTTGATGCTCACATTATCATTGTAGGTGCTTTTGGCAGTGAACAGGGGCCAGCATGGGAACTCTGCCCTGTTTGTGGCTATGCAGCCCTATAAACAGCGAGATATAGTGCCCTGTTCTCACACCTTTCTGTCATTAACATTTTCAGCAATTTATACTACAGTAGCAGGATGCCCATGACCCTGCTGCAGGTTCACCAGCTGTTCTTGTTTGACCACGTTTGGTAGGTACTGACCACTGCATACTGGGAAACCCGCCACTAGAGCTTTTGGAGATGCACTAACACAGTTGTCTAACCATCACAATTTGGCCCTTGTAAAAGCCACTCAGATTCTCATGCATTTTTCTGTTTTCAACACATCAACTTCAAGCACTGACTGTTCACTTTCTACCTAATAAATCTCACCTCTTGACAGGTGTCACTGTAATGAGCTAATCATCACTTCACCTGTCAGTGGTTTTAATGTTCTGGTTTGTCAGCATACAATTATGTTTCAGCAACACAACTGTTTCAAAGTTTACAAACCAATTTACAAAATTTAAGAAGTTATGCTGATGAATGAGGTAGTACTGCCTTTACTCATTTACATTTGCTTCAGTTTAAAATATATCGGACATGGTAACCGACCTTTTATTCCACAGAATCATCTTACTTTATGAACGAATGTGTCCTATCTCAAAGCTTTATTTTTCTTATGATTTTCTTCACCTGTCAGTGGTTTTAATGTTGTGGCTGACTGGTGTATAGACATCGGTGTGTGCATAGTCAGTTATTTCGGAATTTTGCAAATGTCAAATAAGAATGAATAAAGAATGACAGAAAGACTTGACATTTATTTTTAATAGTTTATTGTATGATATAAAACTACAAAAGTAAGACTGTTTCAAATTCATAGACACCTGTCCATATTTTATATATATTCTACAGTCCACACCTTGATGCAAATACAGTGATCATCAGTTTGATGGGTTCATTTTTTTCTTCTCAAAATGAATATGTTGGTAATTGCATAGAAAAAGGCACAGCTCCAAGGTCTGTGAAAAATACAGCCTCTCTTTTTGAGCAGAAGTAGAGGTAACCCCCCTCCCCCTCCCCAACCAGTGGTCTCTCTCAAAAAAAAAAACCACTCAGCTACTTTAATTTCCCCAAACAGGTGGCCTGTGGCGCAGGCTGAAGACGGGAGACACCACGTCAAACTAACAGTAACCAGCATCAGAATGCATTCACTTCTGCTCTTCATACATTTTGGCATTGAGGGTAAGCGACAGACTTTCTTTAAAAAACAAAAAAAAGGAGGAAGAAAATAAGAAACTTTGGAGTCTGAACCTCTGAAGTTTGAAGAGAATAAAATATTGCTTCACAAATGTTTCCCTTGCACACAAACAGAAATACACAGACATTTAATACATTAAATATTTTAAATAGGGGCAGGAAGTGTAGACCTAGAAAACAGCCACAAACACCACCCCAAAATTATAATATAGAAAGCAAAACAGAGACGAAATAATGTATTTTCAAAACAGAAAAAAATGGCTTCCAACCCAATTCATTAAGCACGATACATTCCTATAAGCAGAGTACATTCCTACCATACATTCTGTACACATTACAATCCAGATGGTAGCTTCACATCAAAATAAATATATTTACACAGGAAACAAATAATAAATAATTTAAAACAAAAGAAAAAAAACAATCACTCCAAATCTAAACATTTAAAAATAATCAATAATTATAATTATGAATGAATAGTATTGCCGCTTGGCTCTCACACTCCCACTGATCATCATCATGTTGATTTCTCAGATAGTCTCTCCAGCGCTCCTGGCTGTGACTTCTCCAAAATAACACTCCCACTGACGGGTTCTCTGAAAATAGTGAGTTAACGTCCCACTATCAGAAATGGTCACACCTGAACAAGGACCACTGTCTGATGATGCCTGTCTGATTCTACACTATGAAGCCAGCATGCTCTAGAAATCTACCTGTGTCGGGAAATGATATCGATCATGTCAAGTCATTACTGACAAACGGTGCTCTCCAGTGAAAGGGGGGCTATAACACTAAGCAGCCAATATGAGAAATGGTCCCTTTGCACATGACAGTCAGAGCTGAACTGAAAAGACAAAGTTGAGTTTGACTGAATTCAGTGGTTTGTAGTGAGTTTCAGAACTGAAGGCATTTCTTTGCACACAAACAGGTGACTTTTTAAAGCAGGGAATACGGGGTGGTAATTGAAAAGTTTCTAAATAAATCTTCTGTGGTAATTTCACACTGTCTTATAGGCATATTCTAAATTCTGTATCTCCAGTGCTGTTACCCATAAAGATCTCAGTGGCCATCTCTACTGGCCGAAAACCAACAAAAGACAAAAGTCAGACGAGGAAAACGCTGCTTAGACATGAGCAAAATCAACCAAACAATGGTATAAATAAGGTCAAATAAAACCAACCCACCTAAAATCCTACATCTGGCTTTTGTACATTTATGATGCAACGCTGCATGCAGTAATATGTATACCGTACCGTCTGAGAGTAGAATGAGGAGAAAATGTTTGGCAAACAAGAGTAGATGACACAAATGAAAATAAAAGATGAGACTGCTTTAAAAAAATCATCATTTGAGGCTGCCTATGACATTAGAAATGATATTTTTTGCATGAATAGGCACACACACACTCATTTCCTGCAAAGAAGTGTAGTGTTTCTGAATTAAACTGCATTTCTTATAAGCACTGAAAACCCAAGACAAAAAAATGAGGAAGTTAAAGTTCACACGTTTCAATAGCAATAATGACAAAATAGGGGTGAAAAGCACTTTGCTTTTCGATCATGAGAGAATTATTTGCATACATTTCTTACAGCATAGACTCGGCCTTCACTTGGTAATTTCCAATTCAGGAAAAGCGCTCCTTGACACGAGACTAAAACTGTACAACATAACGTGTATCAATACCACAAGCACTTATTGCCTGAACCCAAGTCACCAAGGCAGATCATTTAAAATTTGGTTGAAGGTAAATTTCCACACTAATCCTCAACATGTACACCAAGTTCAGGAATAAAAAAGCCATCTGGGGTAAAATACGTACACTTCATATTAGAGATCACAAAGTGGGAGTTTGGTTTGGTCGGGATATTAGAGTTGGAGCAGGCCCACTAAAATTTTCCTCAAATGTCAATGGCTTAAGTATAATAACACCAAAGAAGCACATAGACCAGGTTCCTCTTTTAAAATTTGTTGTGCTTAGTGAAAATGAAAGTAACACGCAAATCGGCCCAGCATAGCACATTCTTGCACCTGTATGCCGACGAGGGGAAAGAGAGCTGCTACTCCTTCTCTGCTTATTTTGAGAAATGAAAAAGAGACAATGATAAAAGGACAGGAAATTCACCAAGTGGTCATTTTTCAATGAAGGCACTCAAATCTAACAAAAAAGCCAAGTGTGTTCCTTCACGTTCTTTTTGTTTTTTTTTTGGAAAGGCGAGCACAGTGCATGCACAGTGTTTTGAGAAGTAGTACTGGGTGACATCACCATTGATTATTACAATTGCCTTGTCTTAAAATTCAAAAACTGTACAAAACACCCACAGAGATAAGTCTTCAGTTTTTTTTACACTTTGTATCTTAAAAAAAAAGAAAATTCTTTGATTTATTTTTGCATCTAATCCGCCTCCTCCCCTTCTCAGGCCTGGTCATGACCCTACCAGGACCTCCATGATGTGGTCCAGTTCCGTGAGGTCCATTTTGAAAGGCTGGTTGGAGCTCACGGTGGGGGCGGAGCCGCTGTAAGGGGACAGAGTCTTTAGGAGGTCGTCGGCCGTCACCACAGGGGCCAGTTTGGAGGGGGCAGTCCCCGCAGCAGACGTGCAGGGATCAAAATCGTACATGGATGTGTCAATGTCGGCGAAGAGGATATCGTCCAGGGCCAGGTCAGTCAGGAAGCCTGAGGAAGAGGAGGTGGAGGGAGAAGTGCTCATGTCCAGGCCATTAGGAGGGAGTGTCTCCATCAGTTTCGAGTCGCTGACCGATGTGTTTGCAGATGGACGCTCCAGGGGCAGCGGGTTTAGCCCCTCTAGTTTAGGGCTGCGGGGTTTGCTGCAGTCTTTGGAGTCTGAGGCCCCACTGGCCTGATTAGGGGGCTGGAGGGGCATGTGTAGGGTCGCTGTAAGTGCAGAGGAGGAGGTAGTTGTATGCCCTGCTGCTGCCTGGGCAGCTGGACACAGCTCCTCAATGTCATCCAGGGCAGAGGAGAAACTGTCTCCGCCCACTTGCGGATGGAGACCGGACGGGACGGGTGAGGGTGAAAGTGAGGGGGGAGGTGATGTGCAAAAGGCAGCACTGTCCTCTTCCAGCAGTGAGGCCGGGGTAAGGCAGGCGTCCAGTGGGGTCTGGCCGGCCAGAGGTGGGGCTGGGGGCAACGGCGGTGGGGCAGGTGATGCAGGGGGCAGGGCCAGCGAGGTGGCTGTAGCAACAGAGAGGGCGCCAAAGGCCGGCTGCGCCTCCCGGAAACCCTCGTCCACTGGGTCATCCGGCGGTGGGGAGGGTGGGAAGAAGAGTGGCCGCAGGTTGCCCTCTTGCTTCAGCTCCTCCTGGATGCGCCGCAGCATGTTGTTGATCAGCACACGCTTCTCCAGGCTGGGCTCAGCCAGTGCCCGCTGGTTGTACAGCTTCATCAGAGAAATGTTGAAGATAGTCTGCCTCTGCAGTGTGTAGGACACCTTGGAGAGGCCATCAGCCGCCAGCGCTTTGCCTTCCACGCCCTCGTCATCCTCGTCCAGCTTCCGCTTTGCTCCTTTACCCAACATATATCTGTGTCAGAGAGAGAGAGAGAGAGAGAGAGAGAGAGAGAGAGAGAGAGAATGTGTGCAAAAAGAGGGAGAGTGAGAAAACAGCAGATACTAAGACAAAATCTAATTTCTTAAGTACCGTTTGGATGGGGTTAGCTTTACATATGGTGGTAAGATAATTATTAACAGATAATAAAATAAGAATTTCACTCATCAATTGAACTGAACTGTTGAAACAACATATGTTTTACGTATAGCAAGGATTTTTAATGCCAAATCAAGCTGATAAGAATTAGCCCATAGTGTACAATGTTAAACACTGTAAAAACACTTTTCTGGCCAACAATGAGCGAATCTCAGAGCTTTATCCTGTGTACAGTAGTCATGAATGTTACAGGAATTTTGTTGTAACATTACTTCATGGACATCTGTCCTCAAAACGTATCCCATCCAAACTGTATTTTTTCAGGTATCTCTTTTTTTAGTCAAAACCATGTTCATGTAAATACTTACATAAGGAACATCTAACACAAAAACTTAAAATGTGTATGAAACATACACATTTCCATCAGAACAATGATTAGCAATTACAGTGATCTACAAGACGTAGTTGGTCAAACTTAAGTCGAGAAGATAAATCTACGAAATAAAAATTCATAAAGACCAAATACCACAGTACAGTACAAAAAAAATGCTCCTTTGGCAGGAGCCACGTAGCGTTTAGTTGATGAGATGGTATGTTAAAACTTGTTAGGCACGTAAACTGAAGTCATCATAAATAAAGGCAGATAAACATTATGAACTGGTACATGGCATGTCGGACAAAATACACGACCAACGAAACAGACAGCCAACCCAAACAGCAGTTGGTTGGAGCATCAACAAGTTGACTTGGGTTAAAAATAAAAAGACCGTTTCTATTACCAGATTGTAGCTTTGTTGCCATGACACTGGCCCGCAAGCTGTCATCATATTAGCATTCTGAGCCTCCACTGGGGTGAGATTCACTACAATCTCTGTGCAGCCGCCGCAGAGAAGAAAGAGCACACAACGACTCATGTTACAACTGTGCCAAACAGATAAGGTAACACAACATGGGCACAGGGCTTTACGCAAACCAGCAACATAATAAAGTACTTACAACACTTCAACCTGCCATGTAAAACTGTAAGAAGCATATTAGGGACGTAAATCGCTGAGGTCATAAAGATTTGATATGATTACAGTCTTCTGGAAAATTATCAGAAATTTCAAATTTTACCAAGATTCAGGGAGATAGTTTTGGCAAGACTCATAATTAGAGCCTACACAAACGTGACTGTGGAAACTGTTCACAGAGTGGTAGAATATAGGCAATACAGTCTCAGGATCTGAAAGTAGCCTGAGAACTTAAATATGAGCACTCAATATTAACATAATGTCTCAAAATCAATGCAGCTGAAGCAACACATTCAGGTCTTTCTTCTGATGCAGTTTTACACCCTTAGAGTTCACCTGTGCCGGATTTGTAAAAGAAATGTGTGTGAGAGAAAGAGGCAGGGGTGCGGGACCGATTACAGGAATCCTGCTCTGACTACTGTTTCCTGAGCCGTGCTGCTGAGAGGAGGGAGGCAAGTGTGTGTCAGACTTTCAGTAAGCGCTCATGGTGTAAATGTGTCATGCGAGAACGCGGCGCTGGTTCTTGGCTCCTGTAGCGTCTGCAGGATGCAGGGGGAGTGGGAACAGGGCATTGGGGCAGCAAAACGCCTGGCTAGGAGAGAGAGAGGGAGAGAGAGGGGCAGCCAGGGAGCAGACCCCAGCCCCATGTTAGGAAACAGCAACAGCATGGCGCTCTGAGGCTACTGTACCAGCAGAGCATACTCAAGATTTACAACCACTCTCTCAGGGGCCGCCATGTTGTTACAGTACACTGAGTCACCACAGAGCTGCGGAGAGAGGGGGCGAGAGACAGAGACAGAGAATGTCAGAGAGAGAGAGAGATAGAGATCGAAAGAGAGATGAGAGGGAGAGAATAAGAGAAAAAGGGAGAGATAGAGAGATAGAGAGAGAGAGAGATAGAGAGAGAGAGAGAGAGAAACAGAAAGAGAGAGGGGGCAAACAAGGGAAAGAGAAAGGGAGTGAAAGAGAGAACAAGCGAAATAGAAAGAGAGGGAGGAAGAAAACAAAAAGAGAGAGAGAGAACAAGAGAAAGAGATTGGGAGAGATAAGGGAAGAGAGTGAGAGACAAAGAAAAACAGAGGGGGAGTGGAGAAAGAGACAATAAATATGTGATGTTCACTGTGAATTTTGTCAGTTTTGTACAAACTCTAAGTAAATTAGCACGGCACCCTGAAGTTTCATAACACTACACAGTTCTTATGTGGTAGTGTGAAGAGTCTTTCCTCCTATAGATTCCATTCTGCAGAAACGGCCTCACACAGCAGTTGTGAGCGTCATTCTTGCTGTGTACTGGCACATTCTTACAGGTTAGTCCAGACTCCAGGACTTGAGGGAGAGAGGTTTATTTTGAAACATTCAATTACACGGTATGATAGCGAAATGAAATGAGGTAGTCTGTATATTTGAAATGTTATCATTTTTCTCAGTGTCCAAATAAACATGTGTAACACGGGGCAGGAAAAAGAAAATAACAACGAGCACTGTAATGTAAGCAAGAAAGACAAAGACGGGGAGAGACAGAAAAGGAATAGAGAAACAGAACTGAATCCAAGAGAAGGAGAGAAACAGAGAGAGACAGAGAGGGATGGAAGAGACAGAGATGGAGCAAGCATGAGAGTGAAGAAAGAGAGAGGGAAAACAAAAATCAAGGGATAAAAGGACTGAAAAAGAGCGAGCGGAAAGAGAGAGAAACACAGAGAGAGAGGGAAGTAGGGAAGGAGGGAATAGACACAGAAACAGAGAGAGAAGGAGAACAAGAGAGGTAAACAGAGACAGAGAGAGATTGAGAGAGAGCTAGATAGGGAATAAGAAAGGGAAGAGATAGCGAGAGAGAGACAGAGCGAGAGAGAGACAGAGGGAGAGAGAGAGAGAGAGAGAGAGAGAAAGAGATAGAGCGAGAGAGAGAGAGTGAGAGAGAGAGGAAGAGACAGAGCGAGAGAGAGACAGAGACAGACAGAGAGAGAGAGAGAGTGAGAGAAAGAGAGAAAGAGATAGAGCGAGAGAGAGAGAGTGAGAGAGAGAGGAAGAGCGAGAGTGAGAGCGAAAGAGGGAGAGACAGAGTGAGAGGGAGAGAGAGAGGGAGAGAGAATGAGAGTGTGAGAGAGAGAGAGAGAGAGAGAGAGAG
>JBBPCY010000150.1:20279172-20323071 GCA_037974405.1 Brachyalestes nurse
ATTTGATTATTTAAATATATCTGTAGAATCGATTGTAGGTATCAACAAACAATATTCCTTAGTGTAGCTCTTGCTATTGTGATTGTTCAGATGGTTCCAAACTACTACAAACCTGTTTGGCCATATTTAAATGCCCATGATACATACACTGATGGTAAACAGAAAAGGGTAGAATCTAGATACGTACACAATTCCTAATTTATATACAAATTCACATTATTATCAAGAATGTAAGAATACAGAGGCACAAAATACAGATGATCTGCATGTTTCAATACAAAGAGAGCACAATTAGCCTTTTTATTAGGATTAGGTGTAGTTAGGTTTAGTATAACTACACCTAATACAAGTCAGTGTATTCATAGTTTTTTTTTTTTTTAAAGTAGCTTTTTTTCTTTTCTGACTCATCAGACCTAAACTAAAAAACGTCATGTATTGAGAAAATGCGTTAAAGCCGTCTTTCAGTAACCCTTTCAGCCTCTTCTTCTGATGCTTTTGACAAAAGGTTAAAATGTTTGTTTAGACATGCAAATCACAATGACATAAGACAACAGGCCTGAAAGAGCAAACAAACAAGAATATTAGTGAAATAACAAAACAAAGCATTTGGGATTGAGACACTATTACACAGACAAATCAGTTTATAATAATTTAATGAAGCAAAACGACGATATTTTAAAATGAACTTACACTAAACAACAGGAATTTTTCAGTTTGGTAATTGTGAGGCGATGCCTTTATCCGGGATTTTCCAAGCGTCTGCCGACATGAATAACGTATAGGAACTGGGTTTTGTAGCAGTAGCCTTACAGAAGATATAACAAGCAGATAAATATATATAAAGATGCTTACAGTTGCAGTAAAATTAATAAAATTATTTTACCACTGCAGTCCAGTGTTACCTTAACATTAGCTCTTTTGGAGTAAAATATGTAATCAAATTTTGATTAAGTCTAAACATCTTTCTGATGTCAATACCGATATAATCCTAAATTCCTATTAAAAATGCTCTTTTGATGTTGGTGAGAAGGTGAGAACTACTTCTGTCTTCTTCACATTTGGAATATGGTGAAAAACACCAACCAAATTAGCTTCACTGAATCTCAGGTTAATTATTATAGGAACTACTATAAAAACTCCTCTGGAAGTTCTGTAATTGTAGGCATGAGAAGGTGGAGCCCTATGTACAGGTCCCCATGTACTGTGCTAAATTTAGGAGTATGGAGTTGGAGTTGCTGGATTTACTAAGAGAACAAATTAATACACAATCCCAAAACATGTTTGGAGCAGAAAAATGCTCCTCATTAGTCTCATGCTCTGCTCACTACCAGCAGCTTTAGGTGAAGCCTACAAATGCGGTCCTTTCCAGTGCTCTAGAGAGAGGAATGTGAGGGCAGCTGAATGAGTCCCTGTGACTCAGAGCACCGGCTGCAGCGCTTAAACGCCACTGTTACCCCACCCTACACATTCCTCTACTGCTTCTCCCTCCTTTTCTTTCTCCTCCACCCGCTCCAAGTCCTCCATCCTCATCCCTCCATCTCTTAGGTGAAAGGTTGCTTGGAAAAGGAGCGGTGGCTGAGACACATAGGGCCTTGCAGTCAGACTCCTCTGTGGTGGTAGACATTTCGAAGAGTGTTTAGTGGTGGTTATGGTTGGGTTTTGAGGAGAGAAAGCTGGTAATGGGTCAGTGGAAAGGAGCAGCTGCTACTTATTGCCCCTGACCTGAATCTACCGAGCTCACAGAGACAACAGGAGGAGCCAGAGGAGAGAAAGAAAGCCGGGAGTGCTGTGTTCCAGCCTTGCTCGGCACACTCTGTTCCCTGACACACACACACAGACACTAAGAAACACACCACCGGCTGCCTCTCCACTGCTAATAACCCCTCTCCCGCATAAAATCCCTCACCGAACAGAAAGACACTACATCAAAAGAGAGCTAGTTCTTCTTGCTTCTTTTTTTTTACTGTGCTGTAAAACGGGTGGCAATGGCTCAGTTTTACAGCACAGTTTTAAAAGTGCGGCTTTAGCCCTGGCTCACTTCCTGGATATGACTCCTGTGAGTAGCTAAGTGTGTGAAACAGAGCGCCGGATAAGTCCAGAATTAGTGTAAAAGAAAAAAACAGAGGCTCAGGCTTTTGGACAGGAGAAGGCAGAACTGCCAGGGCTGGAAAAACGCCGCAGTGCCGCTAGCCTGGCTGCACACTGTGTGCGAACCCAACACACAACAGAAAACTTCACATGAGGGAGCAGACGAGATGGATGAAGTCTATTAGCAGGAATGCTCCTCGGAGAAGCAGAGAAGAACCGGGCAGCGGACAGAATGAGGGAGTGAGAGAGTGGGCAAGTGAGGGGGCGAGTGAATGAGGGAGGGAGTGAGGGAGCAAGTGAGCAAGCAAGGGGGCGAGTGAATGAGGGAGTGAATGAGAGAACGAAGAAGTGAGGGAGTGAGAGAGTGGGCAAGCAAGGGGACGAGTAAAGAATGGAATGAGTAAGTGAGCAAGCAAGGGGGCGTGTGAATGCGGGAGTGAGAGAGGTAGCAAGAGAATGAAGAAGTGAGGGAGTAGGCGAGGGAATGAGAAGGCAATGGAGAGAGGGTGTTGGTGAGTGAGTGAGTGAGCAAAAGAGTGAGGGAGTGGCTAGCTGCACAAGCGAGTAGGCGAGGGAGTAAGTAAGTGAATGAACAAATTATGGTACATGTCCACTTGCAGCTTTGCATCATACTCTTTTCAATGAAAAGCTCTGCTGGACACCCATAGAGAAATCTTCAGCAAAAATTGGTCTACTCTGATCACCCAATAAAGCAAGGATTGACTGGTCTTGTTGCACAGCTGTTTCATGATTATACACAATAATGAAGATTCAGCCAGGGGGGAGGGGGGGGCGTTGGGGGGTGACTTCCCATATGATGCAGTTACAATGTTGTGAAAGGGAAAAAGGTTTAAATCATACAGAGCTTGTAGATTAAATCCTAAGACTGTTAATGTTAAGCTTGTTAGAGAAACTGAGTGATGCTGAGTGATGCACATTAGGAAAATTGTAAAAAGCACAAAAAGTGTAGGTTTTGTTCTCATTGTGAGTTGTGGTATAATATTAAGAATAAAAAAAGAGAAAACAGCATTTTTACTGCCCCAGATACGTTCTACATGGTTCCTGTTTCCTGACAGAAACGCCCACCAGCGGCGAGCACAGAGATCCGGAGCGGCGGAATGTAGCGAGAAAAAGCACAAGTGGACACATCCCATTAGTGAGTAAGTGACTGAGCAAGAGAGGAAGTGTGGGAGGGAGGGAGAGAGGGAGCTAGTGAAGAAATAAGTGGGCAAGTGAGCAAGTGAGGGATTGAATGTGTGTGCTTTAGTGAGTTAGTGACTGAACGAGGGTGGGATTGAGGGATTGAGTGAGCAAGTGAGCAAAGGAGAGCACTGAGTTTTTCAGTGATATTATGATCCTGTAACAGGATCTGCACGTTTCCATGCCTGAGCTTCTGACTTCCCCTCCCCCTCACCTCTGTGCTGTGCTATTTCAGGTCCTGAGGGTAGGGATTCACACACACACACACACACACACACACACACACACACATATATATATATATATATACACATACACACACACACACACACACATATGAACACACACTAACTTGCATGTGTGCATTCATAGCTAGCACTGCTGCTACCAAATTAGCCACAGTTTCATGCGGACAGTGTGTTTGGGCTGCTTACACACACACACACACACACACACACACACACACACACACACAGATACACCTCTTGAGCAGTCAAACATCACTCCTTTAGCCTGCATGTAATAACACACACATTACTGTGTCAAATGAGAGAGAACTGGGAGAAGAGTGACAAAGATAAAGAATGATAGGCA
Source organism: Brachyalestes nurse (assembly GCA_037974405.1). Taxonomy (NCBI): domain Eukaryota; kingdom Metazoa; phylum Chordata; class Actinopteri; order Characiformes; family Alestidae; genus Brachyalestes; species Brachyalestes nurse. Next base: position 20,283,055 of record JBBPCY010000150.1, read on the forward strand.
AAGAAAATGAGGAATGGAGGAGAGGTGGGGAGAGAGAGAGAGAGAGAAGCAGCGCTCTCTCTGGTGTCATCTTACAGTATCATTACAGGCACATAATCCATGTTCATCCTCCTCTCCGCCTGGCCTCTGTACTTACTCAGCGCGCTTTGTCACGGCACTTGACAGCACAAAGACGGGGTGTCATTTGTGTGGGCCCTCCTGACGAAGGCTCAATAATACTGAGCAAAAGCAGGGGCAGAGAGAGGGAGAGAAAGAGAGGGAGACGACAGAGAGAGAGAGATACAGACAGTGAGCGATACAGAGAGAGTCAGACCAAATGACATATTTGTGGCACAACAGAGATTTGGCAGCAGTTTGGCATCTCACAAGAAAGACAGTTCTGTAGTTTACATCTAAACCAGCTGCGTATATAATGGTATTACAAGTGCTGATCATAAAGTAAACCCAACACTCCAACAACAACACAATAAATAAAAAATCAGGCTTTAAGGCATCCCGCTTTTAATGATTATATCACTTTGCCCCTTCGCAGTTACATTACAAATTCTTTAAAACTGCATTAAACCCTAAAGTCAGCAACACTTTTTTTCAGTTGCTCAGGGATAAAGCTGTCTCGCTGCAATAAAATCCACAACTACCGTCAATAATAAACAACAATGACCATGCAAAATAGGCTCTGTACTGCAAGAAACTGCACGTCGGCCTGTTTTTATCTTTTCAGTGTAAAATACAGTAGGCCTGAACTGTTTTGAGGGAAAAATCTAATTGTGTTTTTTCAGTATTGTGATTTAAATGCATTGATTTTCTATAAATGAAGCTCCAGGCCTACCCTCAAGAAGAGCAGCACATCCATTTCTGAATGCCAGGCTGCCATTACATGAGCTCTGTGTTAATTAGCTATATTTGGCCACTAAAAACATATTAAGACATAATGTTGAATAATGCAGAATATCATTAAAATTGAAAACTGTGTTCTTTCAAACAGCAATGCTGACACAAAAAAATGTTGCATTGCTAAATTTTAATTGACAATAATAATTAACAACATTAACAACAACCAGGACAAATAAGCTTAATATATCTTTAATGGAATCCACTGTTTTACGGCTGTATCTTCCTCTGCATTTAGCATTCAAGAGCTGACCATGAGCTCTGTGCTGGGAAGAACCGCATGAACTTACACACCAGTCAGTTTTTAAAATTGTAGTAAAGCAGAGCACAGAGCATGGGATAAGTACAGTGACTCATTTTGTGACTGATATTCCGTTGGGTGTCATGTTAAACTGTCTCTGCGTGCATGCCGCAGTGACACTGCATTATTCTTTAGCATATAGGGAGGATGGATAGGGCATGGTGGCCATAGGAGGCAGCCAGTGTTGAGGGCGTCAGGCACATGTGCAGTGAGGCAGCAGCATGCAGACTGCAGTCCAGCCTTTACGTCAGCAGCAGCAGAGCAACTCACATGACAACACTCAGCGTGCAGAATGCGGCCTGACTACTGTTTCATACACCACTCTGCTCAGAACTACATTTTTATATGTTGCGCCCACATACAGTATTACATTCTTACATGCTTTTAAAGAAAGGGCTGTCAATATGAATTCATTATATTTGAGCACTGGATTTTTAAAATAAGTGATTGAAATTGACTCTCTCTATGAACTGCCAGTAACTCGTTTAGAATTTGCATGACGATAATGCATAAATTCAACTCTCCTATTGGTCTCTCCTATGGTAAGAAACAAATTCTGATGGAGACATTCCTTTAAATGCATTTTTTGCCGCTGTGACATAATGTCAATGTTTGTTTTTGCAATAAAGTATTTTGCAATCCTCGAAGAGCTATGTGTGGTTTGTAATTGTTACCTAGGTCTAATTTTATTGCTTGCCCTTTTTTTAATCAGGAAAGTGTACCTAATTGCTACACCAATCAATAGTGACTGCCCAAGGACCAATATTCTATTTGAAAGACATTTTAAAGGTTTCAAATCCATATTACCCTTGTTTTTCAGAAACAACCCTGAGCTCTAAGACAATGCATTTAAACAGTGCAGGCACTCTAATCTGAACTCTGGTCTTCAGCTGTGTTAAAGAGAGTTTAAATGTTGGCAGAGAGCAGAACAATTTTGAAACCGGTTTGACCAGAGGGGCCAAAAGCTTGATGCAGAGTGCGGGGGTGTGAGACACACACTTAACTCCGTAGTTCAGGGAAAATAAAACTAAAGTGCACGCAATGACAATCTACTCATAAATGTCTCAATTCTGTCATAATTTCCAGTGGCCGTTAAAGCAGCATAGTTTTAATGTAATCTAGTTCAATACATAATAGAAAGATAATTCCCTAATTATAGTGCTAAAGAGCATTTATTTAGCTTAATAAATTAGATAAAACATGGCAATGTATTTAAAAATGTTAAACAAATGTTAAAAACAGTTAAACAAATTTCAGTTCCTCACTGCAAATGTACACATTTTACTGTACTTACTGAAAAATACATAGCAGTTGCTGAAAATAACTGAAAAGAATAATAACTGAATAATGAGCCTAGTGTTCAAGAATAAAAGGGAAATTTATCTTGAACTGTCTACATGTTGGTTCTGTTTGGGTGCTTTCTATGGGTGCTTTCGCTTTTGCAATGTAAATGCTGGAGTGTTTAATGTGAGATTTCAGTATAATGAGTCTGTATGCACTTCGAGGGTTTACAAACAGCACAAAAGGAGCACTTATACTGGCACAATGGACTGAATAGTACATGGAAGTATTCACCTCGAGAATGCTGTGCATTCCAACTGACTGCTCTGACCAAGTCCAGCAACTTGAGATGTGAAAGCTGCTCACATCTCCTGCATTAACTCAGATGACCTTGCTGCATGCCGCTCGCATGGGCTCTGTGACTGGCCCATCCAACACCAGCAGGGCTGGGGTTTTACGACAGAGCCAGCCTCCACACACATACACACCCACACGCACACGTGACGCACACACGTCCTGCCCAGCGCTGCATTCATGAGCTACGTGAGGTCAAAAGGCCTTGGCCAGGGGGAGACCCGTCGATGTCTGGATACAATGCACATTTTACTGCGCAGCATTAAATGAGAGACAGGAAAAATGAGAAAAATTAAGTCGCAAGGCTGGAATAAAGTGTGCGAGTATAATCTACTTTAATGTGGACATTCACTAGCAGATCCAACTGGACTTTGATCTCTCTTGAATTTACTGTGTGTGTATGTGTGTGTGTGTGTGTGTGTGTGTGTGTGTGTGTGTGAATGAGAGAGGAAAAGAGACACAGAAAAAGAGAAAGAGAGAAAGCATGCGTGTAAATGTCCTTTGGACTTTCACCAGGGGACTTGAAAAAAAGTGCTGCAGAGTGCAGCTGTACATTTCACTGATTTTTTTCTTTTTTGCAGATAAAAATATCGGCCTGTGTAAATCCAACAGTATCATATTTCCCCCTTACTCCAGACATACAAACCGGTTAATTGTTTGCTAAAAAGTTTGCTTCTTTAATTTTGCACTGCAGACTAATGTGGATAAATAGTAATGTTTGTCTATCATCTAACATTTTTGTAGATAACGCAAACTTCAAATAGTCTTTGCAGCACAAAAGTAAAGATACAACTGTTGGACAATTGGATGTTTTAAATGAACCATCCCTTTAAACCCATTCACACACAATGTCAAAAATATTTTTTTTCCAAACAGCAAGCAAAGACCTCAACAGTCTCTTGTTTCATTCAATAGTCAAAAAAAAAGAAACAAATTATCAGAAGTGTCCATCTTTGACTCCAACCCTTTAACGTGTAGGTAAGACAGCTAACAGTGGCAGCTTTCTTTCCAAATAGCAGAGCTGTTCAGCGACTATTATCCTGTATTGACTCTCACCACTATTAACCTCCTCCTGCTCCTATTCGTCAAGAGTTTCTGGCACCAAATATGAATTAAGCATATTAGGAATATAATAAAAATACGTTTTATAATAGGTTTGACAATAAAAGAAGCAGCCCAACGGTCCTCACTCACTGAGTGACCTAGAGTCTCGTTAGCCTCTCCATTATGGTACCATTATGGCACAACCACATTCATTATTTACATCTGACATCTAAAAAAGACTCTATCGAAGATATAAGGTATGGATGTATAAGGTTCAAGGTGTCAACTTTGGAGGACAAAAAGCTAAGTCACTAAAAAAAGTGGACCAGTGTGGTCCACAGCCATTGTGAGCAGAGGTGCGAGGGGGAGAAGTCTTGGGCTCCGGTTGAGCTCTCGATACGCTGCTCAACTTTACGACGGGGGGAGCAGACAACAATACAGGCGCCTTAACTGCTGCCTCCCCCCGCCGGGACAGACACCCATGCCGGCTGGCCTGAGCGCGGCACTGCGCTGGATAGCCGGAGCGCACGGAGCTCCTCACTCACCTCGGTTAGTTGGAGCGGAGCTGCGCACTGAAGCATCGGGAAGGATCTCTTTTTATGGTCGGCAGAGCTACTTCCAAGCCGAAAGTCCTCACCGGGCGCAGAACAAGGTCCTGAAAGACTCTCCACGGGTAAAACGAGGTGGAAAAAATAAGAAAGACAGCGGAGGAGAAGGAAAAACGCCAGCCAGCTGTAGTAGAGACCGAGGAGCACGGAGCACTGAGCACAGACCACAGTTACTCTCGGAAAGGTGTGACGTAGAGTGAGGCTCAGAGCCTGGCCTCGGAAAAGTCCGCCCAGAAACACACACACACACACACAGGCTCACATGCACGCACGCAAGCTCAGCCCCTGCCTGCCTGCCTGTGCCCTGTGCTGAGCTTCCACCCACCCTTTAAAAAACTCTTTCTCTTTCTCTCTCTCTGTCTTTCTCTCTCTCAATCTGTTACTAATAGTTTCTCCATTTTCCACAGGCTCCAACTATATAATTACTATATTACTCCATAGTTATTTTTATTTCATGTCTTGATTAACCCTTCCCATTGTTTTCCATGTCTTTTCAATGACTTATTCCATATTTTCTATGCCTTTTCAATCTCTTGGTTTACTGTCATGGTCATTTCTTAACTGGGTTCTCACATGCTGTGCTGTACTAAAGCTAAAACAGGTTATGTTAGTGTCCAGCAGTAAAAAGCGTGTATCATGGTGAGCTCTCTCTATGGAGAGAGGTAGGAAAGCTCAGCTGCCACCACACGGCAGGTTCCTGCACTGCAGGGCCCTCTGGAATGGCTCATGGTCATGCTTTCGAACACATGAGGCGTGTTGTCCAGTTTATCATATGAAGTAATGCATTTATCATCACTGTTCTGTAAAGTGCATGAAGTCAGTCTAACAAAGAGGAGATAAAAACTGCTCGTGTTGATTCTGTGTTCTTCTTTATTTGACTCCTGACACACAGTGTTTCGTGTCTAATTATTCTGTCGGCTTACAGTAGCAAAGAAAAACACCCACTGCAACAAAGATGAACAAAAAAGGAAGTAGTGGGGAACGAACAGAGATGCAAAAAGAGACACCAGAAGTAGAAAAAAGCACAGAGAAACTTAAGTGAAAGTGTGGCATACTGTGTAAAAATAATATTTGTGGAAGTGCTGAGCCAAAAGATACATGAGTGATATATCTACATTTAAACATACTCAAGTATATTAAAGTAAATAAAGGGTAAATATTTCTCAGTTTCTTGGCTGTTTTGTGTATGTGGGTTGTGTAGTGGGTGTGGTGCAGTTATAGTAAATCCTCACACAGAGATAAATTAGCCAGTTTCACTTTAAAGTGATTTGAATTTGGTTGGATGGGTTAATAATCATTTTAAATGCACAGAAAAATGACTGTAAATGCCTTCGAGATATTTCACTAGTACTAGTAAAAGATAAAAAATACATTTTTATTAGAAGAAAAAAGAGTATTCCATTTTAATAATACTTAAGTATAGTACACATCTTTCAAAATTATACTTAAGTACAGCATTGAACTATGCCCCATTTCCCCTGTGGAGCACAAAACTTACACGGTTCAAAAGAACTGTGGGCACATCCAGCAGCAACACGTTATCATTGTCAAACTGAGATATTTTTAGTTTCCTTAGTGCTGAAACATGCATTTCTTAGTCAGAGCAGCAGGTGAAGGGTCTAGGACATGGTTCAAGATTCAGGATTCAAGATTCTTTATTTGTCACATACACAGTTACACAAGTACAATGTGTAGTGAAATGTGCCCTTGAAACATCTGTGAGAGTTTGAAAATATATTTACAATAAAATAAAGAGACAATTGAAGGCTAGAACTAAGCAATAAAAATATGTCGAAAAAAATTGAATGAATAGGATCTGCCAAAGTTACAGAATGAATGAGACCATAATAATGTTCAGAAATACAGTGTCATAATAACGTTCAGGCAAAAACAGTGTCAGTGGATCCGAGGAACTAAGCAACTGCCTGGTCATTGTTATTTTTTTTTACCACCTCCTTAGTAGATAGATTCAACCAACATGGTCCATTCTGCTCATTTTGAGAAGAGAGAATGGTTGTGTCACTACATGACTATTAACAGCAGGATGCAACAAAATGTAAAAAAGGTACTTCCTTTAAATAGGTCAGAAAATCCTGCACAGAATCCATGACACAAATGGTCCTGTGTCTGGCTTTGGGTCATCATTATTAAAGAGGATTCCTGTGATTCTTAAAAATCTTTGCATAACTCGATCACTGAGATGTAAACAAAGTCATTCAGAGTGCTTTCATACGAAATGCCTCACTGCAGAGAAATCTGCCCACTTGCCTTTCTTTACAGTGGTGGTGATGAGGACCAGGTGTTGTAATTACTACAACACAAACACAGACATTTTATTTGCCATCCAAAACAATCAAACCTTCACTTGCCTTCCCGAATGCTTGTAAGTGAAACTGAGGATGGTAAAATAGTGATACATGCGAAAAAAGGTTTCTTTGGATATAACACTCTGCATGTACCTCTCAGGTAAGAACGAACATTTCAGTCTACTGCTTATGCCAAAGTGTGTCTCAAAACTACTTGCCTACACAAATTTAAAAACAATTTTCCAGGCATCAAGTTTTGAATTCATAATAATTTAATTTAATATCCAAGTACAAGGCGGATGCGTTTCACACACGTAAACCTACACTGATGTGTTCCACCTACCTAAACAGTGCAGACCCCCTCATCGTAACGGTATTCCCTAACGGCAGCTGCCGCTTTCAGAAGAAAGTGTCCTGCGCACTTCAAAAATTGATGAGGAATGGTTTGAGGAACATGGCAAAGACTTTAAAGTGTTAATTTGGCCTCCAGATTCCCCAAATCTCAGTCCAATCATGCATCTGCTGGACATGGTGAACGAACTAGATCACTCCATGGAGTCTCCGTCGCACAACTTACAGGATTCAAAGGATCTGCTGCTAAAGTCTTGGTGCAGATACCACACAACACCTTCAGAGGTTTGGTTGAGTCCCTGTCTCAACAAGTTAGAGCTGTTTTGGTGGTTCGAGGGGAACCAACACAATATTAGGCAGATGGATTTGATGTTATGCCTGATTGGTGAATTACAATCTATCAATCAAGTTAATGACTAATTTACACTGCATACATAACACTCTTATGTGCAACATGAATAGATTTTGTATGATTGAGGTAATGTTAAAGGCAGGTTTGAAATGGGATACATACTTATCAAACCAGGCCATGAAAATAACTGACATAATGGCAATATTTGGGTTATGGTAAGTAGTGGACAGTAATGCCACGATGTTTGCTTTTCTACCATCCCTCACTACTACTAATGATAATATCAAAAGTATGTTGTTAAAGAGAAGTTTTGATAGAAATTTCCATTATTCCACATAATAGCACACACACCAGCGTGTATGGAAACTTTATGAGTGTATGAAGAAAGATTCATTAAAGTTGAGTCAGGAAAGGAGTGCATTCTGCAACTCCTGTGCACAGCTTCCACCAGCAAACAAGTCAAAGCTTGCAAATCTGAGACAATGATTTGGTTCTTTACCCTTTAAAGCTAACCTCATATCCAAAAACTTGTCCTGTCATAACAACCATGAATAAAAATCTTGGAAAAATATGTTATTGTCCAAACTTCTTGTTACATTATGCTTTTCAACCACGCATTATAAGCAGTAAGAAACTGTCGCACGTTTATTCGGTCTTTCAGTCTCTTCTATATGGCTCATTTAGTGTGACTTCAGCGACACAGTAATGTGTGTGTATTTTCTGCTGAGGTATGGTGACAGTGATGTCACAAGTGACGGCCTCTTGCCTATTTTAAGTTTCCAGCGTGTTCAGATTTAGGGCAGCCAGCTCAGGAGCTGACTGGCTCCACTGGCTCAGCCACCATGGCGGAGAAAACACAGTCTGAGAGTTCTACAGGACACAGTACTGGCCCGAATCCGGCCGCAATGCGTAAGGAAATCTGAAAACCTTTAGCTCCGTCCAAAAGCTGAAACTGTCAACAAGCAGACCCTGCCAAAGGATTGTTTTGGAATAGATCTGAGCTGGTGCGAAGCCGTGTTTCTCTGCCCATCTCTGTGTGTCATGAGTGAGGAGGAGAGTGGTGAGCAGAGGGGTGGTTCTAAATAAAGATTTCAGGTCAAAAACAGGAAATGGCTCAGTGAGCAGTCGGGGCAGGAATGAGAAATGCTGGCTGTTGGGCGGCATCCACAACATCCCCTTTGTTCCCTCCAAAACTAGTAAGAAACCAAAGGCGTCTTCATCTCCCTCTCCCTCTCTCTCTCTCTCTCTTTCATATGCACTACAACGCTGCTTGATCATTTCTACCCTACATTATTGGAGCTTCCTGCAAACTGCCTCCACACTGAATGCTGCACGACCAGTGTGGGCTGCGTGAGTCACCATTAAATCATGAGCAACAGTTTGGATCCCAGAATAATCTAATTCGGTCTCACTTTGGGCCCCTATATTTAGAAAAGAAAAGGATTATGTAGAAAAAAAACCTGCTTCTGCGTACCATTTGTTATATCACTATGTGAATGAACAACTAATATCTCATTCACAGCTCTGTGTGCTGTGATGTGAATACATGACACCAAGCATTCATGCAATTAACTCGACCGTCCTCTAGTGATGGTCATTCCATGCACACACAGACACATTTTTTTTAAATACACTGCTTGGATTAGGGGAGTAACAACGCATTGCAAAATTGTGATACTGGAAAGCATAAATGTTCCAGTGCAAAATGAAGAATGTTCACTCTACTAAGATAATAATATATATGATGCAATTGAATTGTTTGAACAACATTTACATTTACAGCATTTAACATCGAACCAAATCAAATCGAACCAAATCAAATTCAAAATCAGAGTCTTTATGCAGTTCAAGTTTACACTCACAACACATACATCACATAAATTTGTAGCATTGCTTGACTAGTACCATAGTCAAGCAATGCTACACCTAATGCTTAACCTTAGCAATCTGCATTTTTTCTCCAGAAAATGTTGCATTTACAGAACTGTGCGAACGTTTTAGACACCTGAGAAAATTATATTTAAAACCTGTTAAGCTGAGTAGTAAAATATTAGAATGTATACAAATAATTTTACTATAGTAAACAGTAATTTTATGTGTTTGTGTTTGTGTCTGTGTGGTTGCGTGATCATTTCCAGACCTCTCCCCATGGAAGCCCAGGATTAAATTGTAGTTCTCATTATATACTTGGTTCCTCAAATACTTCAACTCAAGTAATTTTTCATCAGATTAAACGAGCTGTGATGGAATTTCAAAAAATCAGTGCAAAGGCTGGAACTGAATCTGTGTTCTTCTAACCAGCTCACAAAACTTTTTATAAAAAAAAGTGTGAAATTATTTAATGCATTCTTGTTTATTTGCATTTATTTTAATGTTAACTTGTGTATTTGCTGGCAGAAAGTCATTTATTGCTCAGATAAATAGCTTTAAACAGCTTGCACAAGAGCCTAAGACTGTATATTGAAAATAGTCAAAGCCTAAACATGTAGCTTTTGTTAAAAAACAAAAAGCCCTTTACAAAGTCAGGAGGATTTAGTTTGTTCTGAAAATGTACATAAACAGAGGCACACATACACACACTCATGTGCACACACATACACACACATGCACTTATGTGTGTATGCACAGACAAAGAGGCTGCTTGATTACAGTGCTCTTAATTACAGGCCTCTTCAGGGTCCTGGTGAAAGAGACACAGAGAGTCGTGGTGCCAGCTAAACTCGTCACCCCCTCCATCTCTCTTACTCTCTCTCCCCTCCTGCTAACAGTCTTTCTGCAGCTCCTTCCTCCATACGCCACACCAGCCAACTAACCCCTCCACCCCCCGTTCCGTGGAGGGCACTTGGCACGCCTCTGCCCCCCTCATTATCTAATTTGGCTCATTAGCCATGCAGCCACATATCAGCAGGGGGTGCCCGTGCGCGCTTCCTCATTTTAACATCATAATTAATAACGGCCTATCAATAAACAGCCGCATGTCGCAGACAGGCAGCTTTGGGGTGATGCTGGCATGGGGCAGGGAGGAGTTAATGCTGGTTTGAAATGCGATTCCCGATTTGCTCTTTATTTATTTATTATTTGCCGCGGTGTGTGTCTAAAGGATCCTGCGTTCCAGGCCGCCGGCGAGCATGACAGTGTTGTAGCGCTGGCTGAGATGAAGCAGAGCCATCTCCTGAAGCGAGGCATCCAGCTGCCCACTCTCCTCCTGCCCACTCTCCTCCCTTCCTGAGCCCGCAGCTGCCTGCCAAGGCTAAATGATACGGACAAAGCACCACAGTAATGTTACTGCCACATACAGGGGCTGTCATAAGAAAACCAATTCATTCCATTTTTCCCATTTTTCTATTATTTCACACCATTGTATTGGACCAGTGGCCCTTTATACTGTGTAAATGTGTGAATTAACCAATATAAACTTAAAAAAAAATCAAGCTGTCAAGTTAAATTAACAAGTGTCAAGTTGCATGATATTTGACAACTTAACAGAAGTTAGCTGAAGCTAGGTGTTTTGGAGCAGCCACTCACTTTAGTGTCCTGTCCAAAGACTCATCCCCAAAACACATGCATGCCCAAGCTAGAACATCCACATGCTGTTGCTCAACACTAATGAATTGTGCCAAAAAAAATGATGACATGTGTGGGCACTGATACATCTAGCCACAATTTGCTAATATTTTGTTGGACCAAGTTTCTCAAAGCCCATTTTTTAACTTCAGGCAAGCCACCATCTCTATCTAATTTTCTTCGCTGTTGCCTAACATACAGGAAGGCATAGACATCAGAAGAGCTGTCATGAGTAAGGAGCAAGCTAGCTAATTACCAAACATCATGGCTCTGCTCTAGATTGGTCATACTCTTTTCTTTTCAGTTTCTGTTTTATTCTTGTTATGTGCAAGTCAATTAAGGTAGTTATAGAAGCACCAATTTTCATGTCATATTTCTTTCATTATTTCTTTAAAGTAGCCGCTGCAGGTTTGTAGCTAGCTATAAAGGCTATGCTATCTCTCATGATTGAAAGGAGAGTAGAAATGCCATTTTGTCTTAATTGGTTGGACGTTGATGGTCTACATCACCTGATTCTTCTTATTTACAGGGCCTGTGGTAGCCACAGAAACCCTTTTTTCCCTTTTAGCATTTCTTCACAGCTGCCTGAACGTAAGGATGATTTAGCCCAATATCACAAAATGTGTTGTAACGTAGAACAGCCGACCTTCTCTTTAAGAACTCCTATAAAGTTACCTTTTTAGAGACACAAGACCTTATTTAGTGCCAATATTGCAACTGCTATGTGCCTTACAATACATGAAGAATACATGAGTGAACTCTTCATGTGGTTAAAGACCAGCCTTAATTGTTTTGCCCAAAATTTGCTTATGTTTGCTGCATGCCTTATGACAAGAACACTAATCATCCAGAAAAAAAAGAAATGGGTGTGAGAGTGAGAGAGTGCATTAGTGTGTGATGGGTACTGGCTTATTTGGGGGCACAGCCTTGGCCTGGATTGGACAGAAGAGGAAGAAGAGGAAAGGGAGGGGAGATGATTGTCCTCACCGAATACAAAAAATGAACCTTCATGAAGAAGGTGAGAATGCGATAAAGTAGTTATAACAACCACCATGATGGGAGCAAAAACAGTGGATTATTGTCAGTGATCCACTTCGCTGACGGGGCGGAGATGCAGTGCGATTGGGCTGCAGCAGAGACAGGCTGGTGCCTACGCAGCAAAAGAAAGGGGAAGCCAAAGCACTTTGGGTTTATTCTGTTGTCATGGAGAACAATATTGATACGACACCCGATTCTGATACCCCTTCTACACACGATCATACACACGCACACAGGAACATGTGTGCAGACACAAATACATACACGCCCGCCCGTGCTGGAGGGAAACCAAGACAGTAATGGCTGTGGTTTTGGAAGTGGGCTCCATATGTGACAGGCCGCCATTTATCACCCTGTTTTTCCTTTTTCATTTCGCCTCTCCTGGACAGAGCTGGAGAGGCATTTCAAAAAGACCTCGGTCACGTTTATGGAGAGCAAACTTTTTTGAGAGGGCAAACAACAATCACAAGCGGAAAGGTCTAACACTACAGGCCAAGACAAAAGGCTTTGGCACGGATCGGCACCATTAAAATCCTGCAGGAAAAAGGAGGAGTCTCATTAAAAGTTGATTCAGCAACTATGAATGTTCTTCATGGAGGAAGAGAAACGTTTAAAGGTGTGGACAAAGTAGAGCAGAAACAGTGTGAGTGGATGTCACTAACGTAGCTCCACAATTTTTCTACAGTTTTTTTCTACATTTCAGCTGTTTTACGATGGGCTGTATGGGATAAATACTAGCTAGGTCTGATTTCTCAACACTGAGAAAGTGTGGAAGAAAGGACTTTCATAAGAGTTTCATATAATTTGAATATTGTGCAAAACAACTGTTTGCTGTTTTTGTGATGTTACAAAATCAACATATCAGTTACAGCAGGATGGCGTCACGCTAAATTACAAGGACTGTCTCATCTTTTTTTACAATACATTACAGCCAATCAGGAGGTCATTTGCATATGTAAGTCTTAAAGGTACAACAACAGGGAACTATGGAATTAAGAGAGGATGAATTATAGAAGTGTTTGTTGAACCTAAGGGACCAAACATACAAGAAGAATGTAGAATATTGACCCTTTAAAGTTAAGAAGTTTGTATTACATTTTCCTAAAAAAAAAGACCATGTATATGAGTGCGTTTTTGAATCTGTATGTATCTTTCAGTCTGAGTCATTCTGTGCATATCAGTATGCAGAGGATCTGCAGAGGAGTGCAGAGTGTACGTGTGTATTTGTGCTTCCATAAGCCAGTACCATAAACACTACATTATTATATTCATGCAGATCATTTTCAAATGTTATGGATCTCAAATGTGACCTGAGACACTGCTCATATGTGAAATAATACAAATGTACAGTAGCAAGACTTCGGAGACAAAACCAGCTTGGCCAGTGTGGTACATTCCAAAAGACCTATTCATAGACAAGTCATACTGTACCAAGACAACACTTGGAAAGCACAGTGACTGAAATGCAAGCAGCTCAGTGATGTGTAGCTACGCACTTTTGCTGGTGGTAAACGTTGCTGTATCGCGACACGCTTTTTCTCTCGAGCTGACTAATTCAATAAACATTCCACAGTTTGGACATTGCCCCGTCTTCAAAGCTGGAAGCTGTTTTTCTCGCAGCTCCACTGAGGCATATCTGATTTTCCTCATCCCACATCAAGCACTTGTTTGATAGCAAACAGTTGACACAGTCGTGGCAGATAAAAGAGTTGGGTTTATAAGTTTTAGTCACATTTGTAGTCACATTTGTAGACAGTGCAGCCTGCATATTTAGTGCTTTTTCAAATAAAACACGACTTTGTTGAAAAGTCTGTTTGGATTTCAAGCCGTGGGATGATTAAGAATGTCTTTGAATTTCCCTTTTTCTAACTATTCCATTCCTTTCACTTTCTTTTTACGATTTTGGTAAGGAAATTTCTTTCCAAAGAACAGTGCTTTGTTCTAAAGTTCGCTCTCTTATTGGTTGTCGCTAAGTCATCTAGAACACAGGCAATTAAACATACCTGGGTGCTACAGACAGTGAAGAACAGACACCGTCATCTATAGCGGCTCAAGGCTCTTTTGCTATCATCCCACACCACAGCACACTGAAGCTAGATGTTCAGCTAAACCAGTGTGAAGAAGGAAGCTGCAGTATGACCAGGGCCAGAGTGTATTTGTGTGTGTGTGTGTGTGTGTGTGTGTGTGTACTAGGGATCTTCTGACTGTTTTTGATATTTGAGTTTGAATATTCCAGAGATACTTAACTTGATTTCAGTAAACATTAGGCAGGAAAAAAATGTTTTAATTGATATAAATAGGTTACAAAAAATCTTGAACTGCAACTATTCTTTCCATATCAATGGGACACGTGTTTGTGTTTGACAAAACTTACACAGAGAAGCAATACACTGAAATATTGATTGTACAATAAAAGCTTTTGAATGTCAACACATAACAATGCTACTGCCCTAAAGTAGTTCTGATAGTACACACACCCAACAAACTGGTGCATAATTTAAATTAGACATTTTAGCCAGATTAAAACCAGTGTTTCACTTAATTGTTGTACTGTGTATTTTCTCCCTGACTTCCAGCATAACACATAGCCATTTAGTGATTTCAGGGTTCAGTGTATATGCTTGTATGTGTGTGTGTGTGTGTGTGTGTGTGTCCATTTTCACCAGAGAAACCAGAGAATTTCAATGCCAAGACCAACAAAATGAAAAAAACCCCACCACACACAAAAAGTAAAACTTGTCAAAAAACAAAACGAAACAAAAATCACCCCTGTTCGTTACTGAAGGAAAATGGAAGGGTTATGTTTTAGAGTAAGAAAACTCTTATTAAAAGAAGGCTGGGTTTCATAAATAAATGAATGCATGCATGAATGAATGAATGAATGAATGAATGAATGTTCTTTTCATGGCCTAATGAAAATTAATAAAAAATTGAAGTCAAATTAAGTAACATGAATTGGAAGTGAATAAATAAAGTGCTAGATTAAAAGTTAGAGATAACTGCACAATCAGCTGAGCATTTAGCATGCTAGACATGACTAATGCTAAGATATTTTGGTGTGGGTGTAGCAGCACCCTCAGGAATAACTCCCGAATCCAGTTGTGTGTGTCTAATATACATACATATTATATTATACACTAATATTATACACAGATCAGCCACACCATTAAAACCACTAACAGGTGAGGTGAAAAATCTTTATCTTGTTACACTGGTACCTGTCAGAGCTGGAATTCATTAGGCAGCAAGTGAACGGTCAGTTCAGACGAATGAATCAGTGCTTCTCCAAACTGGTAGGTCTTCTGTGGTGTTTCTGGAATGTAGTGTTCAGTACTAGGGCTGGGTATTATTGCTGATTTCCTGAATCGTTCCGATTCCGATTCACAAGGTCATGATCCGATTCAATTCTCGATCAAATGATATCGATTTATTTACAGATTTCTTTGTGTTAATACTAGTTTGGCTTGGTTATAAATTAGCCTAGATGGTGATTTTAGCGCAATAGCTTCTGCCATGGCCGGTTGGTGTCAGTTTCGCCGGCCTCATGTTTTTATAGCTTTCCTTGCGCGGTCGCGAGAAGTAGTGCCTAGTCGACAGGAGAAGATCGATCCACGAATTTCTGAATCGATATCGTATTTTTTGAACGAGAATCGATATTGATTAGTGAATCAATTTTTTGAACCCAGCCCTATTCAGTACCTATCAAAAGTGCTCCAAAGAGGGACAACCAGTGAACCATCGACAGTGTCACAGAGGCTCACAGAGGCACATGGCGAGCAAGCAATAATACGCAGTGATTTTAATGTTATGGCTTATCAGTGTACATACTGGCAGAAAAACTGTGCAGTACAGGTATATCTTTACCCCTAAATAAAAATGTATTGTACTGTATCATATTGTATCATTGCATCATGACTAGCTTGAGCTTGAGGCTAGCATATTAGCTGACATTGTAAAGCACAGACTTTGGTTTACTTTGCTGTGCTTGTTGATGGCTCCAATTGAATGAACATGGAAACATTAACACAGTAATGTAAGGCACATTTTCAGATATGTATCATATATAATATATATGTATGTTCTGACATTGTATATAAATAAACCTCTGCATGTGTGTGTGTGTGTGAGGGAGAGTGTGTTTGCTGGGCAAGCACAGGCCCTGCAGCAGGAGGCAGAGGGACCTCTTGGTGTGAGGATATATACAGTCTGCTACCCAAGAAACCAGCCATGACACTGCAGCACACACACACACACACACACACACATTAAAAACCGGAAGAACTTTATGGATCTCCACTAAACAACAGACAGAATGAGTCTGTATTTTTGACCTCTTTTTCAGTTGTTAATGTTACACAGTCCTGCAGTGCTTGGAAGGTAATGATATGACAGACTTGCTGCAAACCTACACTCAGCATCCATAAGCAGTCATTAGGTGAGGACTAACAGTAGCTAAATGAAGCAGGTCAGATTCCTAAACCATCCTCTTCGGTCAATATTCCGGCCAGTCGCATTATTCAGCAGCAGCTAGCGTTCTGCAGCACAGGTAAATGTTAAACAGAGAGAAGATTTACAGGAAATGTCTGTCAGCACCGAGCATGGATAGCTTGGTGTAAAATAAGATCACAAGGCAAATGAATGAAGAAAGAAGCAGAAATCTCTGACAGCAAAGACCACAGCAATGACTGCACATTCACTGACCAATCAATTACAGCAAAAATGGCAAGAACATCTGTTTAGTTTCTGCCCATTGATAATTATTTCAATCAGTGCAGACACTCTAAAGTACCTTTCAAGCAGCATGACATGAAATTAGGCATACATATGTTTACTTTCACATACTAAACATTTATAAGAATTATTATTATTATTATTATTATTATTATTATTGGTAAACTTGACACTGGGCTACTTCATTAAGTTTTATGTATTTTATTACTTTTCCTGAATTCGGAACCTTCAACAAATTTAGTTTTAAGATTTAATTTCCGTATGTCATAAATGTTTATGTATCAAAGGTTGTGGACAGCAGATGTTCATATTGGATTTTGGCATTTGCCCAGAATTCCATAATAACAATTACAATAATAACAACAACAACAACAACAACAATAATGTTTTTGCTACTGATATGTTGTATGAATGCCTAGGCAATGTTGTATTGATACAGTTATGCCCATAATGCTATCTGAAGTGAACTCTTTTCTCCTCCGTTCACAGTCTCTTCTGGTCTTTACTGACTGGCCAATGTTTCCCTCTCTTTCTCCCTCATTTTTTCTTCGGGTAATATGCCGGTAGAGTGCTTCCCGCCCCCTCCGCCCGCCACACTCTCTCTGTCTCTGTCTCTCTCTCTCTCTGTATGCTGCCTTCAGGGCTTCTCCAGCAGAGGGGAGAGAAAGGCTTCGGCCCTCACAGCTGTTCCCAATGCTTTAGTCCCTATCGCTCAGCAACCGAGAACAAAACAAAAGCACATCCCCTCCTCCATCCCCTCCCTACTGCACTAGCGCTCTCCATCAGCCATTCCCCCTGCCCCTGCACACACACACACATACACACCCCAACCCTGTCCTCTAACCCTCTAACCCCCTCCCACCCCCCACCACCCTCACACTCAAACACCAAATCCTTTGTCCACATTCACTTGGCAAAATATATATTCCGCAGTAACAGTGATTAGGGGTCCGGCCAAAACAGAGGAAAAAAACACTACAGAAGACTTGACTCTCTGTTGCTTGCTGTAGATAAATAACTAGCAACAAAAACTACATTGTTAAGTATCACACTGACTCAGTCTGAATTATAAGTGTTTTCAAAGTGTCTTCATTTCTTGTGGTATAATGATGGAGCTACACAGAGTCCCGTTCAGTCAGCTCGCACAGGTCTGGATGTGTAGATGGGAGCATCTGACAGAAAGCGAGCAGCTGCCTGGTTAAGCTGAACTCCAGCAACAGCAACAAATTCTGTCAAATAATATCCAAAATGCTACATATAACACATATCATTTAATTTAGCATAATTATTGACCTTATGTAAATGATAAATGATAGAGGTGACAGTGCAGATATTACTCTGAGCTGAAATACAGGAATCACGTCTGGTGTTTACAGCCATACAAACAGCTAATGAGAGAGTGAGCCTGATAACCACAGACAGAGAGAGAAAGAGAGAGAGAGAGAGAGAGAGAGGGAGGGAGACCCAGACATTCAGATAGAAATGAGAAAAAGGCAAAAAGATGGAGAGAGAGAGGCTCAATCATTCAGACAGGAGAGGGAGAGAAGAAAGGAACGATAGGGAGAAACAGAAAAAAGCCAGGGTGTGGGGGAAGGAGTGAGTGAATGAAGGAGGGAGTGAGGAAGATAGAAAGAGAGATATACAAAAAGCCAGAGAGAAACAGAAAGAGAGAGAGAGAGACACAGATGCCATGGCAGAAAAGAGAGGGAGAATGTCAGAAAAAGAAAGACAGAGTGGAAGAGGAGAAGAGGCTCAGTCATTCAATCATCCGAAAAATAGAGAAAGGGATGGGGAAAGAGGCAGAAAGGAAGGGGGAGAGATAGAACAAAAAGAGAAAGACAAACGGAGAGAGTGAGGGGAAGAGAGAGAAAGAGGAGTGATATAGCAAGACAGTGATAAAGAGAAAAAAGAGGGAGAGGGACCCGGTCAGAATCAGAACTGGAGAGAACTGAGAATGAGAGAGGGGCGGGGGGCAGGCGGGGCAGCTGGCCAGTAGCTGTGTCTGTGACTGAAACGGCAGAAGGACTCCCAGAAGCTTTCTCTCTTTCTTTCTCATACACTTTGATTTCCTTGCCATTCAGTAACAGGACCGGGATGAGATAGAAAGCCAATATCTCTTCCCTCATAGAGATACTCGCTGTTCTTGTTCATTACAGCCTGCAGACAATAGTGAAGTACAGGTTTTCTTTCCGGTGAGCAGATAGGGCTCAGCCCTGCCAGCCTCGGCCCACCCGTGCTCATCTGGCACACGGTGCCCCCCTTATATTCTTACTTTCAGCCAGCCCTCGTTCATTATAGCATCAGGCAGTTCGGATTAGACTTCAAGCATCTGTTTGGTGAAGCAGAGCAGGTATGTGAACGCCACACCTCTCTCAGGGACAGCTGGAGCCTCGGGCTGACTCAGGTGACCACTGATTCACACCAAGCCACACGTGAGCCACAGTGAGCCACAGCAGCCTGCTCTTCCTCAGAGGGAATGCACTCAGAATGAACTGCATTCTACACTATTCAATGACTGAGCAACTTTTTAAAATGAAATTCTATTCATCTTAAGACTTATTCATTAAACAATAACCAAACAAGCGAAATTCATTGTTTGATATGATCAAATGGTGTTTTGATTCCATTGATTTTTTGATACAGCAAAAATAAGAAGGGCCAAAAAGCTGACAGTTTTTAAGAACATTCAACATCATAAAATGATAATATATGATATAAAAGTTATAAACTGCTGCTTTAATGATCACAAAATCACAGCCTCAGTGTCTGAAGAGATCATTTAGCGTGTGGCTAACACATTATACTGGGATGCAGCATGCTCTGAACCACAGGCTAGATTATCACAACTAACATCTCAGCTGTGATTTGGTGATTTGGTCGTAGCTTGACCTCGAGTGTTTTGTTAAAAAAAAAGGAAAAAAGCAAGGAAACACTGCATCAAAGGTGTTTTTATAGTGGCAGCTCCTTCTAGTGGTACTAATATTGATCATTTTGTTTTATAGATCAATATCAAGTTCATCTCAGTCTTTTCAGTATTTGCTAGATCAACATTAATGTCACTTTGTACAGTAGGTATAAGTGGTATATTGTTTTGTTCCATCCTCATTGGAAAATGTATATTGCACATATCACACTACCCTTATCTGTATAACAGAACAAAACCAAATTGGTCTGAATTAAAAAAACTATTGAATAAATTCCATCTCTAAACACACTATTTTCATTCATTTTGAGAGAAGTTTTTTTGGAAAGTTTTTCTGGGAACTTTTTACAACATAGTTCAGTCCTGATATCTAAGTCCTGTGGTTTCAAAGTCGAATATGTAAGTTAAGAGTCACTGAATGGTAGACTAACAAAAAGGCCCTCTGAGGCTGTTCTACGGTTATAAGGGGCTAATAGTGTCAAATCTATTAAACAAACCAGTAAAATTCAAACAAGGTAGTGTTTGAAGGATCAGCTTTTAAAAGAACAAACTTACACAGGACACAGAATAATAACCCGCCAGCTCAAACGCTGCGAGACAGTGAGCAGGGAAAAAGACAGTGATTAGGCCGCCTCATGAAGGCAGGAGAGTAGGAGTAGGCGCTGTGCGGTGTGTGATAATGGAGAGTTCTATAATAAGGGTGGAGCGGACTCTACTCCACTCCATCCACATAATGAGGGGCTTGCAGAAGAGGGCCCAGCTCGGGGAGAATGTGCCCTTTATTCCTGCTGCTTGTCGCCTGACTGCAGCCTCTGTTCGCCAGGCCTGGCACACATTTATGACACAGGGCACCAAACCAGCGCTGGCTACGTGTCCTTTACTACAACACTGGGCTCAGCCGGTAACAAACCGTGCATGCTGGGAAACTGAGCCACAGCTGCCAATCAGCTGCTAATTACCCTTATGGTGCAAAATGATCAAGCCCTGGGCAGACACTGATGTGATCACAGATTAGAATGTGATGGATAGTAAGAGTGATACGAATTCAAGTAAAGTTTCAGACTGTACTTTTCTTACAGTAATATTTTACTTTATGAATAAATGGATATTGCCGGACAGTGCAATTACTGACAATTGCTTTTCTTCATTAGCAAAAAGTATGACGTCGGTTTGTATGCAGTGTTTTCTCACTCGAGGAAACAAGCAAAAACTCTGACAAATGTACAGATTCTAAATTTTACATCGATTCCAAAGGCTAAAGGAAGAATTATTGTATCATCATAGATTGACGGTATCCATACAGAATCACTTCTGATCATTTACACATATCAAGCACACAATTATATTCCAGCAGTATACTCCATTTCAGTGCTGATGCAACATTTGCACAATTTCTGCATGTGAAAAATTACCCATTGTACTTAATCAAACATTTTTACCTCTTAGTTTAAAGTTTATATTTATATTTTCTTTATACTTGTGTATTCTATGTGCCTTTTTGTACTCTGAAGCCTCGCTGTCTTTTCTCACTGTATTCATGTATATAGCTGAGACAACAATAAAGTTCACTTTGACTTTGACTTTGAGTGAAAGAAACCTCTAATAACTAATGGAACAGAGAGACTCACAGCCTACTACCTTATGCTTTCCAGTTTCTATGGATAAAATGGAAGAAGACAATGACACATTCTTGTCATATATCAGAGCGTTATTCAGCTCTGCAGTGTCGAATACAGTTGCCATGACACCAGAGTTTGACTGCTGCTGATACTGAAGTGTAGCATCACAATGCTTGATACCAAAACAAAAATAAGTTAAGAACAGTGGTCCACATGAGATTCAGCTCAGGCCTGTCAAGGCAGAATGCAAACAGAATGCTAATGTAATTAATTCTTTGAATGATTATGTAATAAATTAGGTGATTACACGTTAAAAGTATAGCAAGACAATGATAACAACAAATGAGCCGGAGGCAATCGGTTGGAAGGTTGGCAGGGTTTGGAGGGTTGGCGATGAACATTTTGTGTCACTCACAGTTTCAAAGATTTTTCCAGAGACGCCCCCCTAAACTTTGTTGTCTGAGGCTTTCGGGGGCTCAAGTGTCAATCAATCAGTATTTCACACCATGATGACTCTTTCAGAAATGACAGAGGGCAAATACAGTGTGTGTGTGAGAGAGAGAGAGAGAGAGAGAGAGAGAGAGAGAGAGAGAGTGAGAGAATATAGAGAGAAAGATAGAGAGAGAGAGAATAAAAAGTCAGGTCAGTACTGTGCCCAGTGATCCAGGCTGGTGTGTGTGTCTATGTGTGTGTGAACTGCCGGTGCTGTTTTCAGTCTTCAGTGCATCCTAACACACACACCCACCCACACACACACACACACACACACGCACAAGTTCATCTATTCTGCTCATCTATTATTCAACGGCAACTGCACAATAAGACAAGAGAAGAGTCATCCCAACTCTGTACTTTGTTGTAGGAGCACAGAGAATCGCAGCCAAACTCGCACTGATTCAAGTATCCTGGCTCATAACAGAACACAATTTTATAAATGAATCGTTGCGTCCAATATATTTGCTTTTTTCCTGATCCAGATGTAAACCTGTGATTTGTGGTGTTGAATGAAATCAATCCTATAAAAGTCAAAACTGTGGCAAACATGCCTCCCGCACTAGTGGTGTAATATCAAATGCACATTAACAGCAGAAAGTGTCTGGCTGCTTAGTCATCAGAATTCCCCTGCTTTCTTGTTTTACACAGTGGAGCATAATAACACACGGTCCAGGCAGGAAACAGCGAGCCAGGCAGGCATGCACTACACTATCAGATCTTACACTATCAGTTACTTAGCAGTCAACACACTACGAACACCAAGAGTAAAGAAAAACAGCAGCTGAGATTTAGAAAGATGTTGAAGAATTGATATGGACTAATATTTCTGATGTAAGTGACCAGAAATAATTACAGTTTAATCAAGGATCACGCTTCAGCAAGAGCATTACAACAGTTATTTCACCAAAGAGAATAATGTACTAACCTTAATTAGCACAACAATGTACCTAAAATTAATAACCTTAATTAGACATCACTTATCACCAAACAGCAGATACGCATGAAGCACACAAAACACTTTTACATACACAGATTCTCACACAATATTCTAATACACATGGCCTACATTGCTTAGAAGTAAAGCACACATGCAAACCCAAACACACCTCTTAGCCACTGCTATTCTTATCTGCTGCTTACTCACAATGTAACGAAAGCTTTAAACTGACCACAGAACTGTATTGCCATCCTTACATCTCCTTTCTCCCCCACTTCAAGAAACTTGCTTACAAACCCACAGCACAAAGAGGAACTTTACTCCTGCAGGCGACAGGAACTGTAACTGTGTGAAAACAGAAAATGGTAAACATCCTGATAAACAACAATCTGATCAACAACCAAACGACCTCTCTTCTCAAAGAGGGGGGGGAAGACTGAAATTTTTATGCATGTCCAAAATCTCAAAGAATGGTTTTCAAATGAAAACATTTGTCCCTTTGGCCCTTTCCCTCAATCCTGTGTCATATCATTTTTGTTTGTCCATGAAATATGATATTGGGTGTGAGTAAGTCACACAAAAAAACTTCAGAGTGATTAATAATTTGCCATAATCTGCCACCATGGGAGAAAAAAAGTTTATTGTGTTTATAGTTTTTATTCATATTATGTGTAATCACTTGCATACCGAACGAAAAAAAAGCTTTTGTTAATTCATTAAAAACTTTCTTCTAATGTATGCACATGATTTGCATAGTTCTTTTTTCTCCTGCTTTAGGATGGATAAAACTATCCGTCTCAGTCTGGCTGTCTAGCAGTCCATACACTGGTGGTATGTGAGATGAAGTAAACATCGCAGTGAAGTAGGCCTTGTGTGAAAAACACTATTATCTGATTGCGCACCCTCCCAGCCATCGCAGAGAGATTGTAAGGGCTAAAACTACTGTTACAGAATTAGAATGGAATAGAATATTATTAATAGAACAGAATATTTTTATACTGAAGATATTCTTTATTTGTCACATGCATAGTCACACAAGTACAACACACAGTGAAATGATTTCCTCTGCATTTAACCCACTCACCAAGAGAAGCAGTGTGTGGGTACCGTACCTTCCTCAAAGGTACCTCAGCGGTGACACTAGCAGTTGGGATTCGAACCCCAACCCTCTGATTGCAGGGCCAATGCCCTAGCCACTACGCCATTTAGACAACATACCAGGACATGGACTACACATTAGAAAAAAACAAGTCCCGAGACAAATATGATTACTTCTGTGCATCCTGAAGAGGTGTTTTCTGACACCTAAATCAAACCAAATTAAATCAAATTCGGCGACGATTATGAGAGATGGAAACTGGCTATGATTCCTGAACCATCGTCAGTCGTGGTACACCCACTGTGAAATGCTAAGCAAATAGTGTGAGAAGTTAAACGTCATGTTTTTTCAATCTGTGGACACAAGCTTCGCGTGGTCTGTTCTGCAGTGGAGTATTCCCTCTGAGCACGGCTGTCCTGAGGCCAGCCCTAAGGCTGCTCCCCACATCCTCCTCCTCCTCTAAAGGTGGGCCAATGAAATATTAATGCTGCAGTACAACAGGCTGCAGGAGGGAGGCCTCTCGCACTGTGAGAGTGTGTGTGTGTGTGTGTGTGTGTGTGTGTGTGTGTTTGGCTCTGGCATGACTGCAGCTTCAAAGATACTTGATCCCTGCACTTCTACTCAGTCTTAGGAAGCGTCCAGAGCTACTGCTTCGACACAGGGGTCAGGGACAAAAAACCTTTCAGAAACCCTGAACAGTGATCATGACAGCTTAAAGCAGCCTGATTTTTTGATAATAACCCAAGAACAGCCCAAAACCATGTTTCCTGTTCCTGACCTGATCTAATACACCACATTTTCAGTCCAAACCCAAAGCAGATCTGCTGTTTTATTTGATTTACTTACATGTTCACACTTGGTAGCACTGTGAATCAGATTTGTGCATCAAATTATAAAACTGTTTCACCAAAACACACCTTTTCCAAGGGTCATTCTGTCCAATTATCAAAACTCGGCACGTGGGTGAATCCCATTAGAGCAAAGTGAGAGATACTGTTCTATGCAAGAACTTTTACTTTTCTCAGCCAAATCAGATTGATGTGGTATGAAAACAGTTAGACATATAGAATAAAAACACTTTTAACACAAAATATCAAAAATTTCACCCCTAGAAGATAACAAAAGTACACCTTAAAAAAGAAAGGTGCCATAGAAATCTATTAACAATAGGAGATGCCTATGAAAAACCTGAATGTGATATTTTAACATGATTGAGCCCAAAAAACATTCCAGAAACTATTTCCAAACCTGACCTAACTCAATGTGAAAAGTTACACCTCAATGGACTCAAACAAATACCAAGTTCTAGTGATCAGCTCTCCCACGTCAGCTATAAAAAAGATGCGAGTTTCCAATAGAACTGCAGAAATGCAGTGGTGAGTGTGTGAGACCACAAACGCGTGTCTGGCTGATGGATGAGAAGAGGTTGGGTTTCCTGAGGTAGAAAGAAACACGCTGGAGGCGTATGAAGCAAGACCCCGAACTGCTGGTGTGAGCATCCTGAATTCAGGTAGTACGCCGATATATAAGGCCATGAGGGTAGCAGATAGATAAACAATGACACTGACACAATACATACAATCATAGTTATTGATATCTTAAATAAGACACACATAATAAAACGATGACAGTCAGCTCATGAGAAAAAAAGGTCTGAGAACTGCCTCTTGTGTCACTTGTTTATTTGACTGAATACATCATAAGTATTTCTCCCTGTGAATCGCAACACAAAGCAGATGAATTCCCCTATAGATTACTAAAGTAAGAAGGACAATGCAATAATCTCAACCATCGACATGATAAAATGTTTGTCTAACCTGTAATATACAGTTGATCAGTACGGCAAACACAGACGCTCTTATACTGACAATGAATTACAGACAAGCGGGCTGCATTCAGGCCAAAGAGCTAACGGTATACAACTCTGTGAGCAGCACTAGGCTAATGAGGTGAACACAATCAGTCTGAGCTCTGAGCTCGGCACACAGAGCAGCGCTCTAATCTGGATTATCAGCAAAATTAGATGTGCTTCTCTAATCCAACATAGACAAAACTCCAACCACCACCATTTGATGCAAAAACAATAAGTATGAGCAGAGAGGGAAAAATGGAAACCCCACAGAGTTCCCTGCAAGAAGTCCCAAAGCCACCAGCTCAGACGAGAGGCCAAAGGTTGTGTCTCCAGACCTTCCTAACATGTAGGCTACAGCCTGTATGGACAAATCAAAGTGTTTTTGATGCGAAGCTTCTTCCCTAGAACAATAACATCAGACCTGTTAGTTATAAGATAAAACATTCCTCGGCTTGTGAAGTTCCACTAGTACACAGAAAATATGGCCCTAAATTTGATCCACGTGTGTTTCCACACATATTACATGTATTACACCAACATTAGGTTATTGCAGACTGCCCAAACCTGTGCTGTTATATTGTTGATATGACCATAACTACTGCAAATCAATTCAACAAATGAATCACTTTTTTGAGTCACTGTCTCTGTGTTGTCGTAGAGGGAGGTCAGTGCAGCAGCACAACACCAGACAAGTCTCCTGCTCTTATAAAACACTTATATAATAGTACTGAGACCAGTGTGTCCCGCTTTCACAGGGACTGAGGGGAAACTCTGATCATAAGCATGTCATGTGGTTCCTTTCGTTTACAACAGGGGCACTTCTGCAGCTTGAGCGTGTGGCATTTAAACAGGCCCTGATTAATCCTGGTCCTGAACAGAACCAAGCAGAGGTAAAGGCAAACGCGTTCATTCTAAGGGTCACTCCAGGACCCGTCCTAGAGCCCTGACCCACAACATCGTGATGGACTTCACACGCAGGTCAAACGCCCAGTGGGCTTCGGCGTGAAGGACCAGGAGAGTAGCAGAGAGCCGTGCAGTGTCCACTCACCCGTCTTTGAAGGACTCGCCCGGTCCCGTTTAAGGAAAGTAACTCATGGACTGCTCGTACTGCCACTTCACAAGAACAAGACAGCCTGCATGCCGTCGAGGGTCCCCTTCGATGCACGTGCCACTCTCTGGACGTGCTGTCTGTCATCCGTAGAAGCACGTCAGTCGTCTCACTGTCAGAAAAATTAAAAAGAAGTGGGAAGGAGGGTAAAGACTCGCCTGTCACTGGAACTGCGAGGCACTGGAAATGATTGACAGCTTGTGCAGTGGCTCGAAGGCTGAGCCTCTGCCCGTGGCCACGCCCACCAAGAGAATCAGCCAATAGGATCGCAGGGCAAGGCTGCTCGTAGCTGTGGTGTTATTTAAAGAGGCTGCAAATTGTTTCACAGTGAACTTCAGCAGGGCTGGAAGACTTGGTGGAGGAGTTTAAAGCACCAAAAAAGACCAGAGAACAACATTTGCATCAACCCCGTGAACAATATTAGAATATAAGAAGAAGTGCATCACCATAAGACCTTTGACGTACGTCTTCATGACTTTTTGAGAAGAAGCTGTGCTCTTCTAGAGGAGCTGTCTTGAAGCAGATCATTCTCATTGCAGCAGTGGAGGAAAGAAAAAGGCAGCATGCTCTGGCACCCAGCCTACCCACTGCTTGGCTCAATCTTTTTGTTACAAGTTCAATCTGTGCCTCATAACAGGAAATGGAGAGCTTGAGAGGCTTTCGACTGAAAATAGTCATATTACAGCCAGAAAGCAGGCCTGCTGGAGCTGAGACGGCTGTATATCTGCAGTTTTTATTTCGATACTGAGCAGTTAAGGAGTCTATTGGTGAAAAGAATGGTCTTGTGTTTATGCATGTGTGTGTGCAGTGTAAGTGGGAGGGTTGATGGGTGGGTGCTTCTGGAGCATGCTCTGATGGAGAATAAATACAAACAGTGATTAATCTTGGGCCATGACAGTTGATTCTAGGGTAGGGCTCTCTGTCCTGCCTGAGTGGTGATTATATGCTTTACCACGGACTCTCTCTGTCCAGGACTCTGCAAGTAAACATCGTAATCCATGTGATAAATGACCAACCTATTTTTAATATTCCTTGCTTTTTTGTGCCTAACATGGTTGTGATGCTGCTGCTAAACATCCCAAAACAACCTTCTTTTGTCCCTCTGAGAACACCTATCAAACAATATCAAAGGAAGACAGCAAAAATGATTACATGCAATAAAAATAACAAATGCACAATATGTGATTTCAATGCAATTGTGCTTTAGATCCAGCTATACAACTGACTTGAGCTTGATTGGTCTAACGAGGTCTGATGAACAAGTGCTTTATAGTTCTTGTACAAACTATGCACACGCTGCTCTTTAAGTGCTTGGTTATATTATTGTCCATTATAGGACCATGCAGCGGCGGGCTGTACTGCATTTCATACCTGCACTCATAAAGCTGACAGAAGAGGGACACACTCGGCCTACTTAAGAACAGTGTGTTCTGTGTCACCTCCTAGTGTCCTGGAATTAATATAGCAGTATTGGACCAACAAAGAGCCCTCAGCCAAGTTGGTGTAACAGCCAAACCTACAAATATGCTTCAAAACAAGGGCTATGCAGCATATTGTACTGGGGAACATTGAAGACAGGTCCCACTTCCATGTTTTTGGAAGAAGGGACCGCCGATCCTACTGCTCTGCCAATAAAACAGGCTTTAGTCCGCCATCTAGGGGATAAACAACGTTAGTGCAATATAAAGGTATGTTTGCAATGTGTCATGTTCCAAGCCACGCACTCCGCGTGCCCTCCCACTCACACACACCCCCCTGCACGCCCACACTCTTGCTCTGCCTCTGTTGCTGTGTGTACTTATAAGGTATTTGCATTGATTTATGTTTTTCCTGTGGTTAAATGCTCCCATACTTGAACAGTTCAGTTTAATTGGTTCAATTAAAATAATGATAATGATTATTATGACGGTGATGATGATGATGATGATACTACTGCTACTTATATTAATAATGAAAATCATACTACTAATGATAACAGCTTCATCATGTAACAACATAAGCACACAAGCTCAAAGTGGTTCACAGAAAAAGTTACAAGTTGGGAGAAAAGAGCTGACTGAAGTTGGTTCAAAGGTAAAAAAAAAAACATTCACTTTTCTTTCATTAAAACGAAGAAGAAATGTAAATATGGCATGATATTGTTTTAAATAAATCATATTACTAAGGCAAATAAAACTATGGAATAAAAACAGAAAAGAAAAATAACCTACAGACTGCGAAAAAAAAAAGCTTCTTTCCCTCTAAAGCCCCCACAGTGTTCCCACAGTGTCAAATTTTATACGTTTTCCTTGGGTTCTCACAAGCTGCTACAAACTTCTACAAACACAACATGACACACATACACACACACACACACACACTTTTCTCTTTCTGAAGCATATTATTCTCAGTGTTTTGTCCATGCGTTTGTGTGAGTGCTCACTACCAGGCCTCTGAGTGGACACTGAAGATATGGGCTCAGAGAACATTGTGAGACCACATGGAAGGCATCCTGTATGGAACCAGATTCAGCTGGGCAGAACCGTCCTTTTCCAGCTGGCGGAGAGCGTGCACATTACAGCAGCTGGTTTAATCTTACATGGTGTGAGAGGACACTGAGTTTGCATTAAAGCAAGTATGATACAGCAGTACGGCTCAGTGCAACACCCCATTTCAGGAAATGACCTTACAGCTTCACCCTTTACCTCTGTCCCATCAGGGTGGGGGTCAGTTTCATAGCACTGGAGGAGCACGACCAGTTCCATGTGCTGCTCCTCTGGCAGCTGGGAGAGTTATTTTTGGAATGAAGTAGTTAACTCACGTCCATAGCAGCTTAGTAACCAGACTGCTGAACTCATCACACCTCACATGCATTCCTGCAGCACATTTTAGTCTAAACACTGAACTGGAGTGAGGTGTGATCAAGATTATCAGCTCAAAACAAGCAGGTCATGCAGTAAATGTAAAGAAAACATCCAAACCAATGTTATATAACTGATATTTTGCAGTCAGTATAACCATATAGGCCCCAATGGGGCAGCTGGTGGGCTGATGGCTAGTGAGTTGCCCCTGTGATCAGAAGGCCCTGGGTTTGAATCCCAGGACTGCTAGGGGCACCACCCTTGAGCAAGGTAAAGTCCCACACACTGCTCCCCAGGCGCTGCATTTCTGGCTGCCTGCTGCTTCACTTGGTGAATGGGTTAAATACAGAGAAAGGATTTCGTACTGTGGTTTGTTCAGGTGTGATAAACAGACACTTTAAATTAAATAGGTATTATAGTTAATGGTATAATAAAGTAATCACTGTGTAGTGTAAGAATGGATAGGACAGATTTGCATGTGGGCTTATTATTATGATGATTACAATTAACTATTTACAAAAAGATACGGTTTTACACTGTCAGACGAATACTAGTCAAAGTCTTGCTTTATCTGGCATCAGCCAACAGTGGATCTTGTTGCATCATTCCTTCTCGGATTGTGTGAGTGCGAGATAGTGCGCATGCGCGCCGCTCCTCTATTCCAGTGCGTCTCGCCATTGGTTCGCGCGCACGCTGGTGCCGGTTCTAACGGTTTCACGAGCGCTCGCGTGGAAGAAAAGAAGAAAAGAGAGCAACACGAGGCAGTCGGCTCAGTCTAAGCCCACCAAATTGTCACTGTTATTTCATTTATTGAATTGATTGGGTTGGAGAGCAGCTGCACTCATGGAGGAGAAAAAAAGCGAGCTGAATGGGCACGCGGTGTCCGTGCCCCCCGCGCAGCCGGCCAAGAAGACCCCAAAAGAGAAGCTGCTGCTGTTCCTGAGGAGGAACCTCCTGGTGATCCTCACCGTGTCCGGGGTGCTCGTGGGCGTCGGGCTAGGGCTGGTGGTGCGGCGCGCGGAGCTCACCCGCGCGCAGATGACTTACTTCGCCTTCCCTGGAGAGATGCTGCTGAGGATGCTGAAGATGATCATCCTGCCGCTGGTGGTCTGCAGCCTGGTCTCTGGGGCAGCCAGCCTAGACACGCGCTCGCTGGGCAAGCTGGGGGGCATCGCGGTCTCCTACTTTCTGGTGA
Organism: Brachyalestes nurse; assembly: GCA_037974405.1. Taxonomy (NCBI): domain Eukaryota; kingdom Metazoa; phylum Chordata; class Actinopteri; order Characiformes; family Alestidae; genus Brachyalestes; species Brachyalestes nurse. The sequence goes on from JBBPCY010000150.1 coordinate 20,313,944, forward strand.
CCACCCTCATAGCCTCGGCCATTGGTGTGGCGCTCGCCTTCATCATCAAACCAGGCGTGGGAGCCGGAGCCCTCAACACCAACGACCTCGCGCTGGAGAGCGTGAGCACCAACAAGGAGACAGCAGACTCCTTCCTAGACCTGGCCAGGTACTGAGATTCTGAAAGAATTGGTGCAATAAATGGACCTCAGGGTCCATCCACTTCCACATGAACACACCAGACTTTATTTAGTCTTTTGTTTGAGAAAGAACTGAGTTAATAATTGAAAGTTTGCACACTTTTGGATCAGGCAAATTTAGTGCATCACTTTTTGCCAGCTTTGAAAGAAGTGAGGCACTTGCATATGAACATACTAGGAGTTGGTTAATTATAATTTTTCTTTGGGAAATAACTGATTTGATGTAAAACATTTGCCTGGAAAGTTTGCACACTTTGAATCAGACAGTTTCAGTGCATTACTCTTTGCCCGCAGAAGTGAAGCACTGAATGGATCTCATGGGCCATTCACTTCTATATGAGCATACCCGCCTTTATTAAATCTCTTTTTTTGGTAAATAATTGATGAAAAACATTTGTCTGGAAAGTTTGCACACCTTTGGATCATGCAAAATCAGTGCATTACTTTTTTACGAAAGTAAGGCACTGAATGGACCTGGTGCTTCCATATGAACACACCAGGCTTTTTTAAATGTCACATTTTAACTGAGTTGAAATAAAACGTTTGTCTGGAAAGTCTGCACATTTTTCAATCAGGCAAATTCAGTCCATCACTTTTTGCCAGTTCTGGAAACCTCCAGGCTCTGCACACTGTTGGCTTTTTTCTTGCTCCAACCCACCTGACTCAATTCATCTGCCATTGAAAGGAAAGTGCAATATAAATAAAACTGAACAGAAATGTTATTGAATACGGAGGGTAAAGAGTATATATGTGCAAAGCATGGAGTTCCCCAGTCCTGGGAACCCCTTTATTACAGTATTATAGTCATTTACCCAGTGGGCATCAACATTTGCATTTTGCATGGCCCCCTGTATGGCTGATGCAACTGTTGCATGCGAGTGTTGAATTAATTTCTGCACTGTTGAATGAGCATATACAGTCTTCATTTGAATGTGGGTGAATATAGACTAACGTCTATAAAGCTCTCTATTCAGTGATGGCATTATGTAAAAAGCATTATTACTTTTTAGAAGTAGGCCAGAGTGAGCAGTCTGTGGGTTCTGTTAGCCGTATATAGGATACACATATAAATGCCCCAGAGGCTGCACTGACTGTAATTTGGAATTTCCAAATAATACACACATTACATAGAACAGAAACAAAGATGTTACACTATGTGACTTCTGCATTATTTTAGTCATGTATGATTATAACAGAATAGTAATGAATTACTCATGTTCGGATCGGTCTTGATGTTAATGTGAGTACAGGCTCCACTATGAAGTTTGTGTGGCTGTATAATTTCGGTAATACTCACTCCCTGTGCAGGACTCGTATTGGATTGAGGGAAAGTAAACAGCTGGATAAACAAACATGTGGGTTGCTGAGGGCTAGAGGAAAGTTCTGTGAGAAAAATCGATTGGGTCAGCTGTGCCATGCGGGAACGACAAAGTGACACATCCAGGAATAATCGTGTAAAAATCTGATTACATTCTGAAAACCTGTACAACCTTCCAAAAAAGGCAAGTGTAATGGGATAAAACTGCTTATTCAGTTGTAGAATGTAAGCTTTAGGAATAACTGCTGAATATGCAGAATAATGGGATTAATGTAGAAAGCTATTCCGTCTGGAGTCCACTTGCAGGTTAATCTGCTCCTTAACCCACGTCACATGATGATGGGAACAGTCGCTGGGCTGATGCAAGGTGGCCGGAGGTTTCAGCTAATGATTGCCCACTTGATGGGTTTGCTTGGCTTTGTTTTTTGGAAAGAAGTGTGATGTGTAAATTATATGACATTTATAGATCCTTGCAGATCTCTAATATCCAATTCTGCTGATTTATAAGGATTAAGAAGGTTGTGCCCAAGTTTTTCCCTTTGAATTAATTGATGTACTACTGGATTAAACGGGTTTTAATTAGATTGTGTTGCATCATTTTTGAATTTGTGAACTGAGAAGAAGAGATATATAAACGATTTTAGTTTTCCTTATATATACCATATCCCTCCGCGGATGCTTCACAGCATATTGGGGGTTTTGCCACTGCATCTTTAAAAAAACAAGAACTGACCCTCATTTCTGCATTTCTTCACAGATCTGTTTTGTCTCAGTTTTGACAAAAATTCAGTCCTGATTTTTAAAAGGTGATACTCTCAACCAGTCAGCAGTGAAGATTTTCAGTTGGCCCTGTTCATATCAACTTCGATGAAGTCCCAAAAAAAAGAAAAAATAGAACTTTTGATACTGGACTGATTGCCATTAGAAAAAGAACACAGTTTCAGGTTCCATTACTTTGAGCAGTGAAAAATGTCACTTGTTTATTTTTTTCAGAAACCTGTTCCCTTCTAACTTGGTAGCAGCTGCTTTCCGCTCAGTAAGTATCCTCTTCCCCTCTTGGTGTTTTGAGTTTACGGGGACTCTTTAAAAACACATGCTAAAATCCACACACACGGGCAGCACTACCTCAGCTTCAGTATTTATGGCTGCTTTTAAAGCCCTATGTCTCCATAATAACTGTCCTGTAATCTCTAATCAAGGGAGACTCAAACTGGAGTGAGCATTTTTCTCTGGGCCCAATAAATACCTCTTATGCTCTCTCACTATTAAAAGCAGGCCAAGTTGTTGCCATAGTAGGCTTATTCCATTCCCTGATGCCTGGCAACCTCGCCTTGCCTCGCTGGGCTGCAGCACACGGGCGACTGCTCAGCCTTGTGCAGACCCAGGGAAAGCAGAGGAAGGGTGAGGGGGTTGTGTTAGGGGTGGGAGATAACGTCAGTGGGCGCAGCTCACAGTCTGTGCAGCTCACGTTTACCAAACTCACTGGCTCAGGCCTTACTAGGTCGATCAATAACTGTAAAGGCTATATTAGTGCAGCCTAAACCGAAAGATGGAGATAACTCCTTCCTTACTCAGGACAGGGCAAAATAAATTTTGCTGTTGGGAAATGAGTTCTTTAAAAGTATTTATCTAGCAAACATGACCCTTTCTGACACTCTCAGGCTCCATGTCAATTCATATTCACTAGGTATATTTTAAACATAGATTCATATATAAAAATCTAGATGTAGAAATATGTAAATATGTATATTTTGCTTAATATATTGTGACTGTAGGACCAAAATGGTGTATTTTACAGGGGGAGGAAAAATATTCTGACGTATGTTATGATAAGATGTTATTCCTTGTCATTTTGAACTATTTCTGTTAGTTTATTTATCACAAAATTAAAGTCTCTAAAAAGTTTTAATATGATACTAGCAACATATACATACATTAAATATTCAAGACAGATAGGACTGTGTACTCTCAGTCATTTCCCGATAGTCGAGATGTGACAAGGCAGGATTTGCTTACTTCTCCTTTACATTTGCACCACAGATCTAGAGAGTGAAACTGAACTACAATCAGGCGTCACTGCAAAACTCAAGCAACCCCTGGTTCAGAGTTGAGAGAACTTAGTCAATCATTGACTGAAAAGGCATCTAAAGAGTAGTTACTGTCGCTCACATGGATGTCTGCAAAGTTTATTGCACATTGGGTGTCGAGAGATAGGAGCTAGGCTTGGGGCTATAGCTCACATAGTTGAAGTTTCTGAGGGAGAGGGGCCCTCTGAATAGCACGGTTATAGAAGAGGTCGCTCTCATTGTCTGTGTGTGTGCCAGTTGCCAGGTTCTCTTTTGCTGTGGATTTAAATGCTGCCTTTGTGGACCTCCAGAAAGACTCACTAAATTCAGAGAAATGTCTAAACTTGTCATCCGAGCTGCATGTTCTGGAGAAAATATGCGACATGCGATAAACGTGCAGTGTCACTATGAGACAAAACAAAGATTAAAATGCACAATTTCTGTCTGTGTCTGGTTTTACATGCCGTAAGTACAGATCCTGAAAATGATGGGCTTTTAGTAAAATGAAAGTGAATTAAAGTGTTTATTTAACAACTGACTCTAACAGTTATAATAACAAAGAATTGTATTAGCGAAGAGTCTTTCCTTCAGGCAAGAGTCAAAATTGACTTATTAAAGTTGTTGTTAAAGGCTGTACTGGAAAAAAAATACCAGTTTCAAACTTCACGTTTGGGTAAACTGTAGGGTCTTTTCATTTTCAGTATTCAAAAGAAATAAATGAATTAAATGGAGCCATTTAATAGCCTGTTTCATGGTTCAAGAGAATATAGGTGTGTAGGATGGCTCTCCCTCTACTCTGGACGTCTATAAGCTGATGTTAAGGAATTGGTAGTAAGTGTTCACGACCAAGGGCATTAAGATGTTCAGTGTCATTGCTTTAGCTGCAGATGAGGTTGCTGGCTTCAGCTGATTCAGAGGAAATATACGTAACAATCCTAACTTCGTTGTGATGGGAAAAACTGGGGAGAATAATTTATGTGCCGTAAGTGTCTTATTATATATTATTTCTCTCTTTTTTCACATAGTATGCCACTGATTACAAGATGATTCCCATGGGAAATGGCACAAATGGAACCTTGAACTACCAGAAGGTATGTATCTTGTCATCAAACACAGTGGTGTAGTTTCATGTTTTGAAGAAGAAGCTGTTGGGCGCAGGTCAATGCATTCCCATTTCCATCTGTACGTTATGTGCATTAAAAATAATGGGTTTACTGCACTACACAGAAATAGGTGGTGTTGTGACTGAAGACCAAGGTTCGGTAACAGGCCGATCTAGCGCGAAGCACCATACACTCACTTTGTGTGATGTAATGTTTGTATTTGTGTATTTCTCTCTGTGGGGTAAAATTATACATTTTTAAAGCTGATATATTAAATTGGTGTTAGCATCAGCCAGTACTCAGTGTTTCAGTATAAAAAAAAGAAACAAAAGAAAATAAAAAAAACAGAAGAAAAAATCTCTAGATGCACAAATTGTGGGGTTAATTTTAAGTATATGACAAACTGGAGACATTACTCTAACAGGTTTAAAAACAGCTTGGGTAAGCCCTTAATAAATTCCAGATTCAGTGAATAATTACATTATTCACTGTCAGAAAAAAGAGTTTGGACTGGTTTAAAGGTTTCAAATTAATGAGCACCAAAGGCCAACATCCATTCTGAGGGTTTTGGCGCAGGCCAGGCCTGGATTCTCTTGAGTACTGCTGCGTTTTGTTTTAGGACCTGCTTGTACTGAGTATTTGGCAGCTCTGAAAGCACATGCTGTTTGTTTGTATGGGACAGACACAGCCGCTCTTGCCGCTTCTCCTCAGCTACTGAACACTCGAGCAGCTGGAGATGGCAAGTCCTTCCCAGAGCGCCTCAAAGCCCATGCACTTTAAAAATAAATCCCAGCGGTGAGCCTTCACACTCCCTTGGAACATTGAGATCTTTCCAAAGAAAAGGGAATGTGTCCCTGAAATGGAATTTCCTATGTTTGTCCCTCATTTTAACACAAGATTTAAGATCTAGACAGCCCAAATGAGATAACTGTCTTTACTCTGTCGTAATGCAGCACATTGACTGTGAACTGCCCCCTCCCCCCTCACACTCCCGCCACCACATACACCTTCACCAGACGAAATCGGTTAGTGTTTCACAGCACTTACTCCATGTAGACAAATTTCAGTCAAATTTATTTGTATTATTATGAGACAGGCAGACCCAGTAATCCTTTAAAATGGTTAAATGAAAATCAGTTTTTCCACAGCAAACTTAGACCCAAAATTTTGCTTCTGCAGTTTAGTACTAGAGCTATGAGGCTAAAGTAACTAACAATTAGTAGAATTCAATAGTCACCCAGATTCCTTCCAAATAATTATATCACTAGAGGTTCTCTCAGCTCATTCGAACTTGTAAATATATGTGCTGAATCCAGCTCTTCATTAAGGCAGTACAGGCGTGTGGATTGTGAGCTAACGACACAGCATCAGGATTGGAAACGTCTGTATTTATGATGGTCACTGTCGCAAAACTGATTGCAGATCAGATCTTCTTCTCCTGAAGTGATTTGTGACCTTGTTTTTGGTCATTCCTGCCCACAGCATTCCACAATATGGTGAGGTTTGGTTTAGTTTTTGTCTCATAGTAAGTCATACTGTGTTTTACACCACGTCCACAAATCTTTTCTACCTTACAGAGGAAATTTTTGACAGTCTATTTATGGAGATGATTTGCCTAACTATTAACTTGTTGGAAAAGATCAGGCAGGATGATAAAACCATAAACAGAATATCTGTGCAGAATGCATGTGGATTGTATACAGTTTTACAATATTTATAGTCATATTTTAAATGGGCCATGTTTGGACCATGGCTTGAGTGCCCCTTCCGTGGTCTGTGTGTCAAGTATTAAATCATGCCTGGTTGTCTGATAGATCCCAGAACAAGAGAGCAGACTTCTGCTTTGTCCCTTTCAAACCATATCACCCCAGTGACCTCTCTGTAGCAGTGTGTGTGAGTGCCACTGTCTGAGAGCAGAGGCTCATCCGCTTTGGCCTTTTGGAGGCCACTTATCCATAAACAATCACATCAGAGTCATTGGCAGAGGACCTGGCTGTCTACCAGTGAATCCTGTGAAAGTAATTTGATAGGAAAGATAAATGCTGCTTAATGCTAAAGCTATTCAGACAGCATTCATGACTTGCTGCTTATTTGTTCCCTTACTTTGTTTGTTTTAGTGTTTACATCTTTAACTTTCTGCTGTTGGGCTGAGATCACCAAGTTTGTAAAGGACGCTTGTGAAAATAAGCTTTATATCAATTTAGTACAGTGGTTCCCAAACCGGGGGGCGCAGAGGGGCGCAACAATGGGATAGACTACGTTCCACTCTAGCACTGCTAGCAAAAACATGGACAAGTTTGTGCACCCAGCCAAGCTTCCAGCGGAGGCTGACTCTTCATCAGCTGCAAATTCAAGTGTGAGACTTGAGATGATCCTCTTTTAAGTTTTTTCTGACCGGGAACTGGTTAATTTTCCCAGCCATTTTTGTGGAGACAGTTGTTTATTCTGGTTTATAACTTCAGTTTGCTCTTTATTTCTCCCACAGTGGTGAAACGGCACCATTTGTTATTGCATTTGTTTCACTCAATTAGAAAAAGGAGCTGTATTTTAAATAAAGTTTTAATCTGAACCTGTGTAGTTTGAATGAGGTGGGGTGGGGTGGGGTGGGGGGGTCATTAATGTTCCTATCTAGAAAAGGGGGCCCCTTTTAGTGTAAATCAGACTTTTTGCTGAACTATTACTTCAACAAAAACAAGATTTACCATCACAGATTCACAACTGACACCCAAATCATGTTATATGGTGAACTGTGTCAGTCACTTTACAAATAGAAATCCTAATAATGTAACTAAGATTGACCAAAGAAATGCTTCAGTGGTGACTGGTTTGCCCCTCTGTCCACAGTGTTGATACCGTGCAGGGATACGGAAAAGCTTTTGGACACTGAGTGAGCGCACTCAGGTGGGAGGATTTTTTTTTATATAACCAAAGTGGCTTTAAACAATTTGCACCGGTGCCTGAGACTTATGCCTAGCTGTCAAGAATCACCCCTGACTCCCTCTGCTCACATTTCAGAGCGTTTTCATTTCACTTTATTTTGCTTCTTTAACAAAATACAGAACATGAATTTTGACAGAATTATTAAATGCCTTTACATTTTTACTTGTAACTAAAATTGTAATTAATATGCTAATATGATTTCATCAAATAAAAACCTACTTTACCAATTTCACATCATCTGCACTGCGGGGCTAAAATACATTCCAGCATCTCAAGTGCACAAATCACAGAAAGTAGCTAAAGGTACTTCTACGGTATAATAATTCAGTTCATTTGAAAGTGTGTTGACCTCTTCCTAGTGTACAGTATGGCTGTGGGCGCAGGGTAACAGGTAAATGTACTGAACACTCTGGTTGATAGCAGCCTGGGAGGATAATGAAGGTCTGAGAGAGGTGTCAGTAAATAGAGAGCACAGACTAAAGTGCCTAAAGTGAATGATTACCACAAACACTACAGAACATCTGCAGAGCAGATCAGTAACAGCTGAATGACAGAGTGAGTGCAGGTGGGTGTGCTGTGTGTGTGTGGTATTGCAGCATCTAACCCAGTCACGCTGCTGCAAAACCCCAATATGTGTGATTAGGCTGTGGTGCTTCACTGCCAGCAGCCTTTTCTATAAAAGCACCTGAAAGGCGGAGGAGCTTGCACTGGCAGAATTTCGACGAACTGGACGGACGACAGCTGTGATGCACATATTTAACACACACTTACCGGATTTCTGACTCACAGGACAAAATGTACATAAAAGTACATACATCCAGTAGAACTAGGACAATCTAACACATAAAGGGTACAGAACATCCAAGTACAACAGCACAGCAACAGGCCTTTCTATCAGTTTTGTTGAAAAAACTGACAAGAAAGGAGCATTATAACATTTTTCAACCTAATCTCCATCTGTTACATCAGTACCAGTGTTTGCTGAAGCCAACGCCCATTGGCTTTTATGGAAAGTGTTTGACACACAAAGACAAATAGCCAATTACTTGTTCATTAGTTTGGCTCTGGTTGTTGAAAGACATTCAGGTGGAGAACATTAGAGCGGCATGAAGCTGATGGATGTAGGCAAAAACAGAGCAGGCTAGCTAACTGGTTCAGCTGATTTGCACAGCAAGCTCTACAACTTAGTACAAAACGTGATCTTCAATCCTCAGTGAGAATTAGGTTTATCTATCATACTTATTTCACCTGTGATCAAAGCGAACTTGGAGAATCTTGGCTGTGGTTCAGTGAAGCAGCTAAACTGGCTAAGAAAACTCCCTGAATATACACTATATGGACAAAAGTATTGGGACACACCTGTTTTTCAGGGTTTGGACGAGACCCCTTACTTCCAGTGAAAGACAATTTTAATGCTTCAGCATAAAAAAAAGACTTTTAGACTTTGTGGACCCAGTTTGGGGAAGAACCTTTTCTATTCCAGCAGGACTGTGTTCCAGTACACAAAGCAGCTCCATAAAGA
>JBBPCY010000150.1:20323171-20334178 GCA_037974405.1 Brachyalestes nurse
AGTTGTTTATTCTTGTTTATAACTTCAGTTTGCTCTTTATTTCTCCCACAGTGGTGAAACTGCACCATTTGTTATTGTTTCGCTCAATTAGAAAAGTGAGCTGTATTTCAAATAAAGTTTGAATCTGAACTTGTGTAGTTTGAATGGGGGGGGGTCATTAATGTTCCTATCTAGAAAAGGGGGGCCCTGCAGACAAAGTTTGAGAACCACTGGTTTAGTATATTATGTATATTTTAAAGTAATGTGCTCGGCGACTGTCCTACTGTCTTAGCTTGCCATACTGACAATGCTGGCTGGTTGCAGGTCCCAGTGGGAACAGATACAGATGGCATGAACATTCTTGGCCTGGTTCTGTTCGCCATGGTGTTTGGAGTGGCCTTGAGAAAGCTGGGAGCTGAAGGAGAAGAGCTGATACGTTTCTTCAATGCCTTCAATGAGGCTACCATGGTGCTGGTGTCCTGGATCATGTGGTGAGTGAAGCACACAAAGTAATTGTCTGCAGGATAGCAAACAATGTACCTAGTGTAGTTCACCTGTTTTGTGTTTATAAATAAGACATATGTATCACACACTTGTGTTAATGCTACTAAGCCAAACTCAAATCATTGCAACTAAAAATTATGTAACCTCAAGAACTTTTCAACTTTTCTAATCCAAGAGTCCCTCTTACTAACAGATATGATTATGTGCATCTTGCATATCTTGAGAAATGCTAAGAAAATATAGTATTCAGTATATAGTATGCAGTGCTTTGTACTTTTTTCTTTTTCTTTGCTGAATGCAGTGGGAAAGTTGACTGTTTGAGGTTCACCTTGAAAGGCATTGCGAAAATGTCTGTGGTCAAGGACACACTCTGTCCTCATTGCCCATAAAACTGTCTCTGAAAACAGACACACTATGTGACCTCAGTTATTGTTTTCTCAGTGTTTTAGGATTTACTTTTGTGCACATTCAAAACCCACCAATTTCAGTAACTCGCATAATGTTCCTGACATGGTCTTGGATCACAGTGCTGTGCTATGGAATACACATGGTGTTCTGTTTAAAACATGCCATGCCTCTGTTTATTTCTCAGGTATGTGCCTATTGGCATCATGTTCCTGGTGGGCAGTAAGATTGTGGAGATGGAAGATGTGGTCCTGCTGGTCACCAGCTTAGGAAAATACATCTTTGCTTCTATCCTGGGTCATATTATCCACGGTGGCATTATCTTACCTCTTATCTACTTTGGCCTCACCCGCAAGAACCCCTTCAGCTTCCTGTCTGGTCTCATCACACCTTTTACTACAGCGTTTGCTACCTGCTCCAGGTAATCCATCTTGTACATGCAACATATTTGCAGATTGTACTGCCTGCAGGTTATGTTGAACTAACCTAGCTGCTCAGATTTGACACACACTCTGTTTGCCCGTGGTTCAGTGGGTTTTTAAAACAATGCTACCCAGACTTTGGCCTTTATTTTCTTGGAAATTCAGGTATTGGTAAACCTTTACTTTTTACTGCCACTTCTAATACCTTCATTTGTTGGGAGAAGAGACTGATCTCCTCCACTTCAACCCTTCTTAAGGGATTTTTCTTATTATGGGTTCTCTCAAGTGCAAAAACGTGGTCCCAGTGTATGTAGCTAATACCTCTGTAATTAGAGGATATGCATGACTGCAAGTGCATGAGAATATGTTCTTTCTTCTGCCAGCGTTCTATCCTTTGCACTCAATCCTTTGTTCTTCTTTTAAATTCGGCTTGTGTTCTGTTCTCTCTCAGCTCTGCCACGCTGCCCTCCATGATGAAATGTGTAGAGGAGAATAATGGTGTGGACAAGAGGATCAGCCGCTTCATTCTACCTATCGGAGCCACAGTCAACATGGACGGAGCTGCCATCTTCCAGTGCATTGCTGCTGTGTTCATCGCCCAGCTCAACAACGTCGAGCTCAACGCAGGACAGATCTTCACCATCTTGTAAGCACCTAACTGGAGAAGTAGCAAACAGAGGACTCTTTTCTAGTGTTCTACCCTCAGGATTAACTCATCTATTATATCTGATCTAGCTAATCACTGCCTTTAGGACCACCTGAATAATAAAGGTAGATGTGTTGGACCTAAACTCCAGGGTGGTTGATCTGCACCATCAGCACCCTTGAGCACCACTATATTACTTAGTCTCTACCAGTTAACTACCATTTGCTGTATTAATTGCCCATTGGTTTCTATTATAAACATGTTTTAAGTGCTGGGAAAAGGACTATAATCATTGTCCATAGGTTTGACTGTATGATACAGAGATAGAGATACTGCTGAGAACCCCCGGATTATTCCTTTAATAAACACTGAGAGAATGTATTATAAACAGCATTCCTGTCTGTGGAGTTAAAGCAGTCCATTTAGGCTACTGTGTCAACACTAGGTACAGCATTTTAAGCGTAATCTATATTTACTAGTGCAGGCCCCCTCACGTCTCAGTTTCTACGGCTCCTGCTGTTGCTGACTGTTAGAATGTGTAAGTTATAGGCCTAGACTATGAGAGAATGAGAAAGAAAGAGATTTTTATTCGTTTTGCAGGGTCACTGCCACAGCGTCCAGCGTTGGAGCAGCGGGCATTCCAGCTGGAGGAATTATCACAATCGCCATCATTCTTGAAGCCATTGGCCTGCCCACCAACGATCTGTCATTAATGTTGGCTGTGGACTGGATTGTGTAAGAAGGCTTGTCAATTCACTTCTTTATCACCAGGCCAATGCTCAGACTGATGCACACTACTGTTCAAAAGCTTGGAATAACTTTTTTAATGATCGCCATTGAAAAACAACAGTAAACCAATTGTTTATTCACATTTATTCTCAAAGCCAAAACAGTGATTTGAAACTTTGATAACACTTTACTTGAACCCTTACACTGAAAAGTAACTAAACGTCTGATACCCATGGTGTTTGCTCTTGTTGTCTGTTTCTGCATGATGTCACACTCTCAGATATCATAGTACAGTAGCTGTGATGTGGTTCAGACACATGGGTTTAAATTTAGTCATGAGATTACATATATATCTTTGTGGCGTGTTTGTGTGTGTATGTGTGTGTGTGTGTGTGTTTGTGTGTGTGTGTGTGTGTGTGTGTGCATGTACGCTTGTGTTTTTTCAGGGATCGTACCACCACTGTGGTGAATGTGGAGGGGGACGCCCTGGGTGCAGGGATTTTGCACCACATAAACGAGAAGGAGCTGAAGAAGCAAGGGCAGCTTAAAGGGCTGCAGGATGAACAGGAGCTGCAGGAGGTTAAGGTGGAGGCTGTGGCTAACGTCCAGGCCGAGGAGGAGACCTCTCCACTTGTCACACACCAAAAACAGGGAGACGACTCCTCTTCACATGACACAGTGGATGAAAAGGATGGCGTGGAGTCAATGCTGTGAAGCTGTCCGCTTGTGCTTTCTTTCTTTGATTCTTTCTTTCTTCTATCTCCAAACATACAAGGCACTAAATCAGCCGAGAGTACGTTTAAGCTCTGTGCTGAATGTTTACTCCTGTCTAAAACCAGGGAATAAGTGCCATATCTCCTTATGAGTTGTGAAAGTGACGGTATATTTGTTATGTGGTACAAGCTCTACAGTGTGGATTATATAGTGAAATGACTACACTTTGGTTTGCATTGACGTTGTCCTTTGTTGCGCCAAAACGTTTGTTCATTTGTTTTCGTAGATCTTTGCTTTGGGATAATTTTCCTGATTCACTTTAGGCCTAAAAGGGAAGAGTCCCGATGTTAAGTAGTTCTTAGACATAGTGAAGAGAATAATTGACAGACTGACCCCCTTGCTCCTCGTTCGTGCTTTATTTTAACTTGCCACGTGAAACATTAACCGTTTTCAAGATGGACAAGGAAATATTTGCTGTAAATATTTGCGTCCCTAATGGCATGTCTTGTCACGGAGCGGTCTGCTGACGCTGAGATTTGATGGGGACTGCGTTGCAAGGTGACTAACTGAGCAATTCTTCTAGTGCATGATTTTCATTGTTTGTGACACCCTGGGATTTTTGTCTCTAGTAGAATCTACACCTGGTTTTAAATTCCATTTTCAAATACTTGAAAATATATGCATACTTGAAATTTCATCTTTGAAAATTGGCATATGTAAGAAAAGACTGGTTGGAAATACTCCAGGTGCATTTACTTATTGTTTTTATTCGCACAGAAACACCACTGTAGAACTGTAGTGACACCAAGTGGTAAAAGTGTGCTTTAACATGTCTTTCTCAGTTACCATAATATCTTATCTGCTTTTTACTGTCTGCTTCAGTTGGATGCATTGCTCCTTGTAGACCACTGTTAAACAATGACAGAGACTGAAAACGATAAATGTGATTTATGTATCCATTGATATAGACCAGAATCTTCATATTTTAGTATGGGATGCAAAATACCACTAGCCACATATAGATTTGAATGTATGGAGATTAATAACTACTAGGTGAACTATAAATGACTTTATATAATTTATTATAATTTTGTAACTTTTTGTACAAAATTTGTTGAACATATTTTTCTTAATCTAGCTGCCAAAAGCTTCACCTGTCAAATCTTTTTTGGACTGCTGTTGGCTGTTGTTACTCACTAATATCATATATTTGTTATTAACTTGTATTTTCACACAGTTTTGATTCCAGTGGAGATACACTCTCTTCTTAAAACTGTGTTGTTGTAACTCTTTTTAACAATTGCCTATATTTCTCAGCTGTTATGTGTCATTAAATCAAGAGCAGTGTACTGTTGTCTTCTTCCTGTCAAGTATGTAGCTTCTGAGTTGAATTAGGTGTGTTAAATTATTCACATGTTTAAACTCTGCAATAGGACTGCAGAGACAGTGTACAGGTAAATCTAAAAAGTCTACATATGAAGAGTTTGGAAGAGCTGTGAAGACTCAAGGGTCAGTCAGTTTATTCTAAAGCAGTGTTTCCCAACTTTAACACACCCACTACAACTCAGTCAGGGCTTGTTAATGAGCTAATTAGTTAAATCTGGGAGCCGTGAAAACACTTAAATGTGCTGGGCAGTGTTCCTCCAGGACTACACCAGAGAAAGGCTGTTCTAATGGTCACTGAGTTCATTATTATAGAAAAGCACTATTCTAATAGTGTCCAAAAAAATACACTTGATTTCATAACTTTATAAATTAGTCATAGGCCAAACACTGTATGGTTGTCTTATCACCACAAACAGCATTTACATTAAATAACCCAAATTATAGTACTATAAATATACTTAATTTATTTATCATACATGTATAATAAATATCACCAAATCAGCCATGCCACATAATATACTATATATACACACAGAATATAAAAATTATACTAGCATATGCCGGAATGACATTGCATTCAAATCCATAGACTTCGATATGTCCCCCTTTGCACCTATAGCAGCTTCTGCTCTTCTTGGAAGGCTTTCCACAAGATTTTGGAGTTTCTGTGTTCCCATTCATTCTGTAGAGCATTTATGAGGTCAGGCACTGATGTTGGACGAGAGAAGGCCTAGCTCGCAGTCCCCGTGCCAGTTCATCCCAAAAGTGTTGGATGGGGTTGAAGTCAGGACTCTGTGAGGACCAGTCAAGTTCTTCCACACCGAAATCACACAGTCATGTCTTTATGGAGTTTGCCTTGTGCACCGGAACACAGTCATGCTGGAATAGAAAAGGTTCTTCCCCAAACTGTTCACCAAGTTAGAAGCATGGTGTTGTCCAAAATGTCTTGGTATGCAGAAGATTGCCCTTCACTGGAAGTAAGGGGCCACATGAATTCAATTATTAAGAGATGTGTCTTAATATAGTGTATTTCAAACATGTCAAAATATTTAGGTGATTTATGTTAGTATTCTACCCTAATTTGTTTTCTGCGTTCTGATTGGTTTGTAGTTCGCACTAACAGGCAATCGAGCCAATGGGAGCCTCAACCTGTGTCCAATCACAGCGAAAGGAGGCGGTGCTTATTGGAGTACGAGTTGGACAAAATACCGCCTCTTATTGGCTGCGTTCAACAGTCTATTCTTCCGTTGTTCCAGCCCTTTTTAACAAACCATTTCGTTACGATCAGCTACATTTTCACAAATAGCTTCTAAAAGTAGATTCCTTGTAAACTGTGCTGTTTTAACCTCCCCTCCTTCAGCTGCACATCTTGGATAAGGTAGGTTACTGAAAACTGAGCTACGAAATGCAATGGCTGACTGAGAAGATCGAGGAGAAGGTCGGATGCAGAACATCTCAAAATCTGAAAGTGAAGTTGAGAGAAGGGAGACAGATTACAAACATATAGATCCTGCAGCTTTGTGTCTTTTACAGATGATTCCTGAAATGAACAGAATTTGTACTGGACTCTTCAGGATTTACAGTAATTAGCTTATAAATAGTTTTTCATGGAAGTGCTGTCCCTTAGTGCCCATATTTCTCATTCTTTAGGATCAGATAACATCTCCCCTTAATGGGGTCATCTGTTTTGCCCAAGTTGTTTCATATCTACATGAGGATGTGTTGACATTATATGATAAAACGTAAATAGAATAGATTTATAGAATCCATAAACTGCAGGTATTCTGTACTGTTGAGTAATTGGGTACACTGTCCTATAAGATAATTATTGTATCTACACAGGAGGGTGGGGTGGATACTCTGGAGAGGATACTTTGTGCACTCTGTGTATTCTGCCCTGTACACACTTATGTAGTATTGTGATGTTACTGTTTTTGTTCCTGTGTTGCTCCATGGTCCTGGAGGAACACTTTCATTTCACTGTGTACTATGTATATGGCTGAAATGACAATAAACGTACTTGACTTGAAAAAACTAAAATATAAAGGATCTTAAAGTTCAAAGTAATGGTTTGACCACAGCTTTTGTTACAGCTCCTTAAGCAACTAGACTGCATAATTTAGGATCCTTTCTAGCTGTTCTAGTTTGGTGCCTTCAGTCCCCTGTTGCCTTGGTGGCTGTCCACAGAAGCCTGGTTAACAGTGCATAGCTTGCTTTAAGTCAGTGCATCCTAAGGTTGTTGCAGATACAGCTGTGAGAATCACCAGATCCACACTTGCAGTTCCTGTGCTTCACTCAGAACATGAACAGCACTCCAAATCAATGTCTTTTTCTTAAAAACAGATAAATAAGCTGGTTCTGACTTGTCTTTGTTTTCATTAGAAGCCATTGCAAAACAGGATAAAATGACAAAATCTCGTTTGCACCATACTTCCTCCTTTTACTTACTTTGCACCATACTTCCGCCACATTACTGTTCCCTCTGATTCAGTGCAAACATAGCAATTCATAGAATTATGCTGAGGCACCACATCCTCTTTGTTGTTTGACATTTGTCGTGCTATTTCGTGTCAGAAGGAATATAGAGAAGTTTTAGTGGAGACAGCAGTGGCCTTTGTTCTCCAACAGGCTATGATAGTCCCTCACCCTGTGACCGCCTCCCTAGCTCTTTTATTTGCCATGGAAACCAGCGGCACTTGAAATGAGGCAATCAAGAAGGGAAATGGCAACTGGCTAACATTCCAAAATCATCCGCCTGCTCATCAGATTGAATGAAATTCATGTTAAGAATGTACTGCAGTCAGATTTTGTAGTAATTCACTCACTTTCTATGAAAGGGTCTTATGTTTATGCATTGCAGTTTTATATTTGAGAAAAGTATGCAGACTTGCACTTGCTGGTGATGTTTTATGTAGCCTGAGTTTACAATGGCTTCTGGGTTCTGTGGTGGTTTGCTCCTTGGGAAATGGACAAAGAACAAGATTATTCTTCAATACCAGGCAAGCCTGAACATGTACTATTAATGAATTTACTGATCCATATCAGGAGCAACCACTCTATTGCATTCAGTGCAGCTGAGTGTGCTCTTTGTTTTGGCAGTTCACAACACCAAGTGGGTTTGTCACTATGCTGTGTGGTTCTGCAAAATGGTGCTTTTGTGACGATTGTAGTGATAACACATGTGATATTATCTTATTTTGACAGCACTGAGAACAGATGAAGGACACCAAGGCCTTGCCATGTTGCTATGGCTCTGGGAGTTGACAGAGCCTTTTTCTACGCCTCCTCCCAGATGGAACAGCGGAGTTATGGGAGGTGGAGGAGCAGAATACCAGAGTTTATTCAGGGCGGCCACACAAGACCTCTCTCACAAGACGCTAACAATGGACCGCCACGTGGCCAGGGGGCTAAGGACTCATACGGAGAGAGGAGTGCCACCAAGAAGACTGTTACCATGGCACCCACCTCTAGGTATATGACAAGTAGACGGTTGTATACCGCCAGGAAGCCACTGATCACAGCCGAGCACCACATTTCAGTCTTGAAGAATCCTCTCACAAAAGAGTGCTCAGATACAGTAAGTTGCTAATGCATATTTTACCACCTCTCTTACTGATGCATTAATTACTACCTCTCTTATTGACCACACCATTTTGTTTATATTGCATAGTGTATTTTTCACAGTTTTGTTTAACTTTTTTGACTCTGTATTGTTTTTGCATTTGTGTCTGTGTGTCTGTGCAGTCGTAACATAATGAATTTCCTCTAGGATCAACAAAGTTTTCTGATTCTGATTCTGATATACATTGGCACATTGGTACAAGACAGAGCTGTCATATTCATTTTTCTATGATGAGTTGTATCCCAGAAATAATGTTTAAAATACATTTTAGTCCTGGATGCCAGGCAAAGCTGGTAACATAACAGCAAGTAACATAATTCTTATTATTGTGTATTTAAAAATATAGCTCAAATTGATCCATTCCCACCTAGCTGTATTTTGTTCATTGCACAGGTTCATAAGAGCAGTTCATTCAATGATCAGAAAGACATGGAAGAAACAGTGTCTAAGCACGCAGACACAGGCACTACAAAATGCATCAGTATTCCTCGGGTCATTGCCTCTTCTCCTGCAGCATCGAGAGAAGACCTTTATAGTTTCTTGAGTTTATCGGACCTTAGACTGTCTTCTTCTCATGATGAACCCAATCTCAGCTCTGTGCCTTCCACCAGCAAAAACGAAAGACGGAGCCTCTCGAGTCCAACTTTAGATGACCTCAGCCTTACAGTGCCACTAAGCCCCAAGTGGAGTTCCACCCAGCGGACTTTCCCTCATTCATACACTTCCCAAACCCGTCCTTCCCGTGAGACAAAAACAAGAGTATTTGAGCAGGACAAAGACTCTTTTCTCCAGACACAGAGTTATAACGAGGACTGTTCGTCTAGATTTAAACACATGTCACCCTATCAAGCCAATTACTGGGCCTGTGCCATCCCAAGTTCCTTAGCACCCTCTCCTGACCGCAAGTCTCCCAACTGGGACCCTGACAAGGAATATCAGGCTCTCCTGGATTACACATACCCTCTTAGACCTAATATGGGCACCACTTGTAGGTCTCTATTGCGAACTGATCCACTTCTGCAAGACTCTGGCATTGAGCTGGATCGCTTTTGCACCTCTTCCAGCCTTTCCGGTTTTGATCAGTCTTTGCAAGGCATAAGTTCTGCTAGAGGTGGCCAAAGGTCGTCTGAGCGCCAGGGTCTAAATCTGAGGGATCTGTCACGTTCCAAGTCCCCAGACTGCAGGATCTCTAGTAGCCTGTATTCCTCACTAGACCAGGTGGGTTTATCAGTGGAAAGTTTAGACTGTGAAGGAAAACAGAGCTTTCACTACAGAAAATTTGGCATCTTTTCTACATCCAGATCCGCTCCGACCTTCATCAGGTCCACACGGATCTTACCCCATACTGGGTCTCTTGGTGAGCTGGATGAGGATTTCCTCCGGTTGCCAGAACAGCTACAGGAGCTTCAGGATCTGTCTCACCAGCTGAGGGACGTCACAGCTCAGATGAATCAGACCGTAAACACCAGCTGGGACTCTCTGGAGAAAGATAGTGGCTCTGGTACAAATTCAACTCAAGTGGAGCAACAGGCAGCTGAGGGCTCGGTTTTGTGTGAAGAAGAAGAAGGAAGAGAAGAGATAGATCCCAGGTTTGCCTCTAAGGGTCCTCTGCAAGGAGAGAGTCTCTCGGAGCAGCTGAAAGGACTGGGTGCTAGAGTGCAGATGATCAGCAGCGAGGTGAACAAAGGCAGCCTGAGAGAGGTGGAGGCCATCATAGATCAACTGAGTGGAAGTTCCCTATCTGAGTTTCAGAGAATGACAGGGACTAACCATAGTGAGGAAAATACCAAGGAGTCCCTCTTGCAGCACATACAAGTGAGTGAACTGAAATTAAAGTTACACTGTTTAGTAATAACTGTAGCGTTATCAGCCCTTGCATGTCTGGTATTACAGAAGACGTCAAAATGCAAATGAGCTTTGCTGAATGTTTCACTTTTCTAAACCAGTTTTTCATGCTGATTTCAGATCTACTCTCAGTTTTTTTCAGTCACATCAACTTTTTGACTTATGAGTAATATTAGATTTGCAATAGACTTGCATGCGCCTTTTATTGAACTAATTCGCATTTCACCCTATCACAGGCATTCTGCTCCAACTTAGAAGAACTGATTCAGTGGTTGTACAAGGTGGTGGAAAAGATGGAGGTCCTTTCTCCTCCTTCATTGGACATTGAGAGTGTCAAATCTTCTCTGGCTGACTATAAGGTCGGTGAAAAAGATAAACATAGTTTTATTATAGAAGTGTATTACTGATGGATTAGTGACCAATTATTTTTTTTCCAGAGTTTTCAGAAGGAAATCCAAGCCCATCAGCCTCTTACTGCATCTGTCCTCCACACTGGAGAGATGCTGTTGTGCTGTATGAACTCTGCCTCTCCCTGTGAGTGTCTTTGATCACTCTGATAATTACATGCATTAATATTTAACATCCAAACAACTAAAAGCTTCCTACATTAGGAGACCGACTAGATGTATAATTACATATAATGGGCTGTTTGTGTGTGTTGTTTTGCTGAATATTTCTGTGAATGTGATTTATTAGGCGTTTATTACTGACTTTTTTTTAGTTTACACCTGTTCCTCATGTCTATCAGTAGAGCT
>JBBPCY010000150.1:20334951-20347576 GCA_037974405.1 Brachyalestes nurse
CCTGGTTGGACTGGGCAGCAAAGGGCTGCTTAAATGCCGCGGATATCAGCGGTTGTTGCGCAGCCTTTTGACCACGTCCACTATACAGTGGAACTTTTTTTTCGAATCTTCAGATCACGTGCGTGCCGAACCGTGGAGAGAGATCGGTTCGGATCACGGATCAATAGTGATCCGTTGCACCACTAATATATAATATAATATATTTCCAAATCTACACGGCCCTATGTGAAAAAGTAAATGCCCCCTAAACCTAATAACTGATTGTGCCACCCTTAGCAGAAACCACTGCAATTAAGCGTTTGCGATAACTGGCAATGAGTCTTTCAGATGGCTGTGGAGGAATTTTGGCCCACTCTTCTTTGCAGAATTGATTTAATTCAGCCATATTGGAGGGCTTCCGAACATGAACCACCCCTTGAAGGTCATGCCACAGCATCTCAGTTGGATTCATTTAGTTTTTTTTTTAAGCCATTCAGAGGTAGACTTGCTGGTGTGTTTTGGATCATTGTCCTGCAGCAGAAGTGCACTTCAGCTTGAGGTTACAAACTGATGGCCACACATTGTCCTTCAGGTTTTTTGATAGGGAGCAGAATTCATGGTTCCATCAATCATAGCAAGTTGTCCAGGTCCTGAAGCAGCAAAGCGGCCCCAGACCATCACACTACCCCCACCACGTTTTACTGTTGGCATGATGTTCTTTTTCTGAAATGCGTTACTTTTATGCCAGATACAACAGGACGCACGCCTCCCAAAAAGTTCAACTTTTGTTTTGGCAGTCCACAGAATATTGTCCAAAAAGTGGGACGAGCCTTTATGTTATCTTTGGTCAGCAGTGGTTTTCGCCTTGGAACTCTGCCATGCATGCCATTTTTGCCCAGTCTCTTTTTTATGGGTGAGTCATGAATACTGACCTTAACTGAAGCAAGTGAGGCCTGCAGTTCTTTAGGTGTTGTTCTGGGTTCTTTTGTGGCCTCTTGGATGAGTCGCCGCTGCGCTCGGGGTAATTTTTGTAGGCGGGCTACTCTCCATGTTTTCTCCATTGGTGAATAATGGCCCTCGCTGTGGTTCGCTGGAGTCCCAAAGCTTTAGAAATGTCAGACCGATATTTGTCAATTTCTTTTGTTTCTCATCTGTTCCTGAATTTCTTTAGATCGAGGCATGATGTCTTCTTTTGGGCTTTTTTAGCTTATATTTTAGGTGTTGATTCAACAGGTCTGGCAGGAATCAGGCCTGGGTGTGGCTAGTGGAATTGCACTCAGCTTTCCAAGCAATGTGATTACCTAATTTACTTCATGATTTTACAAGGGGGGAGGCAATCACTTTTTCGCATAGGGCCATTTAGGTTTGGATAGTTGTTTTTCTTAATAAATAAAATCAATTAAAAACTGCATTTTGTGCTTACTTGGGTTATCTTTGTTCAATTGTTAAATTTGTTTGATAATCTGAAACATTTAAGTGTGACAAACATGCAAAATAAAAAAAATCTGGAAGGGGCAAATACTTTTGCACAGCACTGTATATATACACACACCACACAGAAAATGGTATTTTAAATAATAGAATGCAAAGTAGCTGAATGCAAAAATAGAAGATTAACTGATTACTGATACTGGTTTCCACAAAAAAAGGTTTGTATCAGCAAAACCATTTTAAAATTTAACACACGGTTTTACATATCATTTTTAAAGATATTAAAGATTTTAAAGATTTATATTACACCCTTAATGTATTAAAATTATACATTACCCCGCCAGAATTGGACAAAACATATAGTCCATACCTTCCAGCCTAATGAAATGCTGTTTTTTTTCTTCATTTACTGTTGGAATGCAGTTCTGAAGGAGACGCTGATGTTGATAGAGAGGCAGTCGCGCGTGCTGGAGACTCACTCAGAACACCTCTTCTCCTCTATCCTCTCAGCCATGGACTGCCTCACTGAACCAGCCAGCCAGGACAACACAGGTAAACACTTCTTGTGAACTATCCATGTTTAAGCTGCATAGAGCTAAGCTTAAAATGTTCAATGTTATATCCCTTCAGTTCGTTTAATAAATAAGATAAAAGTTATTTAATAAAAGTTTATTAAAAGTGTGTGTACCAAAAACTGATTTTTAATTTGTTCATAATTGTTTGTTAGTAAAACTGAGTCGTATTGGTGTCCTAATCATATCTGCCTGATTGCCACATTCAGAGCAAGTCTAAGTATGTAAATTAGAAGTTTCTAAACACTGTACACTACTGTTATTGCCAAGGGTGAAGGATTTTTTTATATAACATGACAGAGAGCAGCATAGCAAACCAGTGGAATATTTTAGAAAAACATCTTTGGCTACACAAATGTCAATACATTGGCTGTTAGAAAATAATACAGGACATACAAAATACATTATGCATCGCCACCTCTTATTACTATCTGAAGTGTTAAATTCAGTCTTTCATTCTTTCACTTTCTTTTTCTCGACAGAAAGGACCTCCTGAAGGTGTGGTCTCCAGATAAAGAGATCACTATAGTTCAGTATGCCTTTTTTTCTCATTACCCTTGTGTGCAGACGCTACAGCATTTAGTGTAACTTTACAGGAGAAAGGAATTGAATGTATGTTTATGTAACAAGACTACAAAAATACTCATCCAGTGTAATAAGCAGCCAGGATTCGCAAATGAATAAAAATTTCGACCAAAAAACGCAAATTAAAGGATTATGACAGAACAGTGACAACATACAAATCTGGAAACCAAAGTGACTGAAGTATTTTACTTGATCCAGTTGCTATTCATGTCAGTGAAACTGCATAACCTACAAAAATGAGTTACTGATCGTTAATGACAGTCAAACTTGCTTTAAAAGTGAGCACTGTAAGGGAAATAATGGCACCCCTGCTTGCCATAATAACATTTGCTATGGTGGTGTTTGTGCTTTACACGTTTTAAACATGTTTACTGTATCCACCACACCCTAAGTGGTGTCATTTTTGACTGGCAGGCTTGTGTTGATTCGCAGTTCCAACTTCATTACAAACCTGTAAGTGTATTTATTTTGAAATGTGGTCACAGTTTAATATGTATTATTTTTATCTCACTGAAAAATCATGAGTGTTCTTTTACAACACTTCCTGGGAGGCTGAAGCACTTTTCAGTGTTGGTTCAGTTCATGATCTCAGGTTTATTACTTCATTAAGTTTTAATAATAGACAGCATGCTGGCCCTCATTAGCATTCCTGCAGTTTCAGTTTCTACCTGAGAAGAAGGGTCTGGATAAGCACACTGCATGTGTTTTTAAGCAGCATTATTGGAAATCATGTACGGTTTTATGTCTAATAAGACTCAACATGCAATAAGTTAAAACATTTGTCAGACACTTGTGTTTTTTTTTTTACTGTCTGAAACTTTGATAGTGGAAACTTTTCTTGCTGAAAATGCAGTTTTCTAACAATGACAAACATTGTGTAACCAATTGTTTTCTTTGTCAACAATTAAAGTACATTTTTGGATTTATTTTAAATACAAAGCGTTTTATGCGTGTTTTGTATGTTAAGTGTGTCTCAGAACACAACACAATATGGTAATCTTTGTGTGAAGAAACAACATTGGCTTTTCAACTCCAGTTGCATTAAAGTGAGGTATCATCCCTATGAGTATTAATATGATGAAACAAGTCACATTTAAAATGCAGTTATGCAGCATGCAGTTTAATGGTCAGGAATAACTTGGGTGGAAAATCTATGCTAGGCTTTAGGCAACACAAAAAAAAACTAGATGTGATTCCCCCGTAAGAATTTCATTCAAAGCGGAATTCAGTTGCCTTTATTATGAAAAAAGAGAACATAGTGTTTTATATGCAGTTGTGCCACTTGCAAGTTATTCCACAGGTAATGGCTATTTTGAAACTGATTTTAGATTACCGGAACAATATTTCTTTTCCATATGAATGTTGAATAAATAATCAAAACACATACATGGTCTCTACAAGTACTACCAAGAATTGCAGACATGTCTCGATATTGTACAGCCTGGTGGTACAATATTTATTTTACTTGTTTGTTAAATGTTTACATGTAGCGCAACAAAATTACAAGAGTCTGCAGCCACAAATTAAATGCAAAAGATTCAAAAAGTAAAACTACTAAGATAATGTATTCAATTCTACAGAACTGGCAATTCAGATCTTACATATATATACATAATGTATATGTACATATATTTCACTAGACTTTTTGACATTGGACAGCCACTGTTGTGCAGTTGGTTGAAACGCAGATTGGCAAAACACCTGTAAAGGGGACGAAAACCTACACATGCCAATATAAACAGTAAAATAATCACAGAAAAAGTAAGAAATAAAAAGGACAGAAAGAAAGTAAAGTCATTGAATTTGACCACAGTAGACCTGCAGTAGGAATGCAGTGAGATAAATACACATATTTCTTAGAAACCTGCACACAGACACACAGTTGTGTGAAAATGAAATCTCTCGTTTTGGGGAGTGGGGAGGGGGTGGTTCTAAGCAGCCCCAGACCATTACCAAAAATCTGACCTTTATTAAATTGAACTTGTGAAAGGGGAAGGGCCAGGATGGTGGCAGATTCTTCTATGGTTTTTGGTAGTGCGGCTACATACAGTACAATTTAGGCAACTTAAATTGTTTCCTGTCTCTCAATCTCACCCTTGTCTCTCTGTAAGTAAGTGGTCTACCTGCCTTTCTCTGGTTTTATTGGGGCTTGTTCCATGTGATTCTGGGGGCCAGGGCTTTGGACAGAAGCGAGGGTGGCCTCAGCAGCAGCCTCCAGAGGCCGGCTTCACTGGAGTGCTCTGGATCTTCACATTGGACTTCTCAGTGCCTCCAGATGTTGCAGGACCCATTCTCTTCTTGATCTCAGCAGCCATAGTCATGAAGGCTTGTTCCACATTGGTGGCATTCTTAGCGCTAGTTTCCAAGAAAGGGATGCCAAGGGAATCAGCAAATTCCTGTTGAAGGACAAACATTCTTTTAATGATTTGTCACAATGCAGAATGGGTCAGTTTTACATTAAAATGTATAGAACATTTGTGAATATAGAAGAAGCGTTAAAACAAACTACATGGGAGAAATTACAGGATAAGGAACATCACCTTTGCCGTTGTGTAGTCCACCACTTTTTTTGTTGTTAAGTCACACTTGTTTCCCACCAATAACTTGTTAACATTTTCACTGGCATAGCGGTCAATCTCCTGTAGCCACTGTTTAACATTATTGAAGGACTCCTGACAAAAATGAGAACAATATTAGGAAGATAGCAATAGTCAAAGAGCACACCTGGTGTCAATTCTTTTAAGAAACACGAGGGAGCTTCAGAAAAACAAAGGCAGGCTCACCTGATCTGTAACATCGTAGACTACAATAATGCCGTGTGCTCCTCTGTAGTAGCTTGACGTGATTGTGCGAAACCTCTCCTGTCCTGCTGTGTCCCACTGTAAAGAGGAAGGAAAACACATTAAACACTACTCACTGGTAAGGCAAGGTCAAACTATGCATTATAGTAGTGTTTGATTTTCACCATTTTCACATTCAGTTTTTTTTATTTACAAGAAAACAGTATTTACATAAAGTATATGGCAAAAGGTATGTTTAGCTTTTTTATTCAACAGTGAATAGCGTTTTGTGAACAAGACATTATTCAAGGAATCAATAGCATACAATCCCTGATGCTTCACAGCTTATATGACATAACATCTCTGATGCTTCACAGCTTATATGAATAATCAAACATCCCTGATGCTTCACAGCTTATATGACATAACATCTCTGATGCTTCACAGCTTATATGAACTTCAACAAAAAGCAGAATTGAAGGACACTTACGATTTGAAGTTTGATGGTCTTTCCATCTAACTCTATAGTTCTTATTTTGAAGTCCACACCGATAGTGCTAATGTAGCTTTCTGTGTATGTGTCATCCTGACAAGAAACAAACAAAAAAAAAAAGAGTAAGGCTAGTGCATTCATGAAGTCTTGTGAATCTCAAATCTGTTGAACTAATTAAGCCCAACATTCGCAAGAAGTAATCTTACAAAACAAAAAAGTTAATAGATTAAAGAAAGCAAACTCTCCACTTTAAAGTGTTACATGTAGCAGGAATGGTTCAGGCTCAAACATCAGCTGTGCTAAGCCCCACAGATGGTAGCTCTGAATATAAATTAAACACTTACTGCGAATCGGAGAAGAAGGCAAGACTTTCCAACGCCAGAGTCACCAATCAACAGCAGCTTGAATAAATAGTCACTGTGTAGGAAAGTACAACATGCCAAATGAGACACTGACCTTGAGATCTTTAAGCTATGCCTACCTCAGATGACCTATTTTTTAAAAGCAAAGCAATTGTGCAAATGCTTAATTTACAAAATGCAACTATTATTTGGTAAGATATGTATGTATTATTGCAGGTTTGGGCCAGCACAATGCAGGTTATGTACAGGCAGAATCCAAAGTATATCAAGCTGGGTCATGTCAAGCTGGCCTGCTAATATAACCTCATTAGAACAAGAAACCACAACTGAGAACCAAATACAGTGGAAGGTCATAATAATCTGTTCAGCCACAGCAAGAGGGCCTGGCAGCCACTACAAAAGCAGCAGGGGCACCTTCTGATCAAACACATTGCTTATTTTTTGGTAATTACTAAAAGACTGAAGACTCCTCCATTAATCTGAACACATTCTGTAAGCTATGCCATGGTCAAACTGTGCATGAAGACAATAAGAAAATATGTGATTTTAATTACTTGTTATGGCAGCAAGAAGAAATTCAAATATTTTCACTGTCAAGTATACAACGAAAACAGTGACAATTTAATGTCAAAAACACAAACATATTTATGTTGTAAAACCACATTTTTAAAGCTAATCATTACCCATATTTAATAAATGTGGGCTCAAATGAGGGCAGTTTAGTTTTCCAACATGTGAAATAGGTCAGAGAACTGCAGTTGGACGGTTGATTTTACTTAATTATGAATGTCACCATCACTGGTTCACCACACACTCAGAAGACTGCAATGGCTGTTTATGAAACACTCTGTGCGTTTAGGGCTTGAAGTTTGGGGAAATTTGAGTAAGCAGATTAAGCATTCCTCTGAAGGGGAATTTTAGCTTGATGTGCTCGAGCCACTAAACCCTCTTTGATAGCGAAGCTAAGAGTGAATGATTTTTTGGAGGAATATTAATATAATGCACAAAGCAAAAAGAAAGGAGAGAACATACGAATAAGATGTTTTCTGTCATGTGAAAATTCAGTAAAGCTCTATTTTCATGTTTGTTGTACAGAGGATGAGGCCTGCTACCAATTTCTGTGGTTTCCATTAAGAAAAGAGGGAAATGTGAATACCTTTCTGGACTATAAAAAGCAGAAGCAGCCTGTTCTGTGTCAGAACAGAATTTTGAGATATCAAAATAAGTGTACTCAACCAATGTTGCTATTAACGATAATAAAAACAGATAAAAAGCTGGCTGATTATGTGTCACTATGGTGAGAACAGAAAAAGAACCTTTGATGAAAAGAACCTTAATGAAAAATCACACTTCTCGTATTTTCTTTAATATAGATGTAAAGGTCCTGTACCACCTGTAAAGGTCACTCTTATCATGCCTGTTTTTTATCATAAGATATTTCTCTGTAAACAGAAACCCAGTACTATTGGCAGCATTAAGGTGCTCTGTCTCTGACAGTGTTCATAAATATCCAATAATGATTGTTTTTAAATGTTTTCTGAGCTCTCTGTATATTATCTACTGTATTTCAGATATAAGGGGTGTTAGTCTGCAGAGACTGCTTAACTGACAGTCACCACAGGGTTTAGCAATAAAGACTAAACAAAGCACTATGTTCCCTACAAAGATCAGGAAAAAAGCTAAGCAATCAAAATCAGCAAAGCCAGGAATACTGAGAAGTTCTGACCTGCAAACTTGATTATTTATACTGCTTAATACTGAGAATTTCTTCTGTTTTTTGTGTTTAATGTGAACTGAACTGACCGTCTAAGACTCGCAGAAGTTCATTTTTTGCTCTATATTTTAACATGTGCAATTTTTGCTTTGTATGACATTTTTTGCTTCTTAGCAGCTATACAGAATCTTCATATCAACCAAGTCCTAGTAGAAACCTGCAAACTTTTGTGCTTTGAAGGTTTAAAAAAGGGCCATATTTCTTGACAAAAATACAGAAGGTTCAGCTATACCGACTATCCCGGTTTGCTTCACTGCTTCAGCTGCGGGTCCTTGTGCTTCCTTGCTCTCTTTTAGTGTAATTAATTTAAGTCATACTCTCCTTGTTATGCTGATGACAGCTGACAATAACCACTGCTGTGTGGGGATGTTCAAGTCAAATAACCAAGCAAAATCTGTACAGACCAGCTTTGCGAGAGCATTTCTGAATGTTTAAAAAAACCAGACTATTTCATTCACTTAGAAATCTAATTAGGGACAAGGACTGTTTCTGTAGTAGTCTGTACTAAAGCAATTATAATAGGAGACCACTTTGTCCTGGAACCCTTTCATCTTATACTAGAGTATGCACAGACCTTAGAAAGTTGCATTATAAGAGCACCTTTCAAGCACAGCTGGTGTAATACATTGAAAACAGTGGCATCATCAGTAGAAGAAATAACTCAGTTTTAGCCCTGAACGGTTGTTCTGATGCTTCTTTACTTCCTTACAGTATATATAATTGACTTTTGCTGTTTAGATTTTAAATAACCAGACCAAAATCTGTGCAGACAGCAACAATGACAGCATTCCTAAATTTTATGAAGCACAATCTTTTGTGCTACTTTTATTGCAGGATCATTGATGTGGTCAAGTTAGTGCTTTCCTCTTTTGGGAGAGAACAAAATTAGCCTAATAAATCTATTCAGTTGAATGTTATCAATGAAAGCTTTTACTCAACATGCAAAATGCAGGCAACACACATGCCGAAGGCAACATTTTTCCAGTTGCTCAGCATTTAGTGGGTGTTGTAAGAGCCATGTCATGTGGCATGTGACCCACACATGACTATCTCACAGCTGAGGAAAGGAAGGGTGGCTTCCCTTCCTACAGATGCACTTGCCTGTTCATTAACTCCTATAAGAATGTGTGTGGAGGACTGTTGTATTAACACACACTACTAAATACTAACTAGGCAAAGCAATGACAGAAATCAGAATAAAGAACCAACCTGTGCAAATATTGAAGGAAACTAGGTGGGTTTGTGCTCCAAACGTTAAGGAGCACACTCAATATTTTCACCGAGATGTATTCAGGCTTTGATAAACTATTAAACACCATTGGATTTTTAACATATCTATTAGATATTTAACATAACTTACTACAGCTGGAGTGGATGACACAACATTGTAGATTAAGAAGGCAATATGAAAACTAGAAAAACAGTTTACGGAGTAACTAACTTTGACTTAGTTTTTTAATGACCTGAAAGTACTTCAAGCCAACTGGCATTAGCTCCGATCAGAAAGCTATTTATTTAGCTCGCCCTGGGCACATTACTGTACAAACTTTCTATGACTTGTGAAGTTTACTTAGTTATCTACCTCCGAAATTAGTGAGGACCCAGCCAGTGATGTCTGCATACCTGGTTATTAAGGTGTAACTAGTTTTCTAGTTCACAATCGACATGTTAATCGGGTGTCTACTTACAGCCCTACCCTGTGAAATTCTTTATCTTACCGGCTACATGGCTTAACGAAACGTAGTTTTAGAAGACTGATTAACTGACTGACACATCTCACAGAACAGTATAGTGAGATGTGTCTTTCTGAATAAAGCAAGGGTAATATTGGTAAGAAAATGGACCATCCGTTGGCAAATCAACAGTTAGCTAACATTACTGATGTTATTCGACTGGTCAGCACAAAAAATGCGCACATATGTCGGTGCACTACAAAACATAACTGATATGAAGACATTATTTGCATCGTAGATGATAAAACAACAGTTAACGGAGACTGTTAACATGTTAAATCAGCATATTTAGATGCAGTTGCTGCTAAAATGGGTTAGCTGTCAAAACTGGTCACTTCTGTTAGCCGGCTAGCAGCTAACAGGCTATCGAGTTCTCAGTCCACTTACTATTCAGGATTCATCGTGGATTTGACAGCCGTGAAAGGAGTTGCTCTTCTTAAATAACACCTGGGTCTGTGTGGATAAGGTGGAAACAGTCAAATCGTTCCCCTGACGATTAAAAAAGTGTCTAGCAGGCTAGTCGTTCTTCCAAAACCAGAGGCCACTCGTTCGAAACCCAAAATGGCTGAATCTTCATCCAGGAAACAGCAGCTCCTCAGCTGGCTGCGTCAGAGACCGCCGCGCCCGGAAGCTGTAGTTCCACCCGCAGCGGTTTGAATGCAAAGCGCAAACCAAAAGACTACAACTCCCAACAACACCATTCGCCCCATAATGAGTTCACAGTAGTCCAGGACGACTCACTTGCCACTGCTGCAATCCTGCCCTCTATCATGAGGGGTAAAAATTACGTCATTAGTGAAACGTGGCACAGCCTGGCGTGAATATGAATCACAGATCAATAATGTGTGTGTGAAACTGTCCTGACTCAGGTCTATCTGTGTCATTAATTCTGTGGAATCCGTTGATACATACAGTTATGGCCAGAATTGCTGGCACCTCTGGAATTTTTCCAGAAAATGCAGAATTTCTCCCAGAAGACTATTGCAATTACAAATATTTATTTCCTTTATGTGCATTGGATCAACACAAAAAAACAGAGAAAAAAAAACAAATTTGACAATTTCACACAAAACAAAAAAATGGGCCAGACAAAATTATTGGCACCTTTTTAAAATTGTGTGTAGTTTATTTTCAAGCATATGATGCTCCTATAAACTCACATGTACCAAGAAAGAGGTGCTGGCAATATAGCAATCACACCTAAAGCCTGTTAAAATGGAGAAATGTTGATCCAACCTTTATGTTGTGTGTCTGTGTGTACCACACTAAGCATGGAGAACAGAATGAAGAACAGGGAATTGTCTGAGTAGTGGAGAACAACAATTGTGGAAAAATATCAACAATCTCAAGGCCTACAAGTCCATCTCCAGAGATCTTCATGTTCATTTGTCCACTGTGCAATGGGGTTTTGGGGATGTTTTGCTGCCATGTTTTGGGTGCCATGACTGTGTGCAAGGCATCATGAAATCTGGAGACTACCAAAATATTTTGGGCTGCAATGTAGGCCCCAGTGTCAGAAAGCTGTGTCTGCATCAGAGGTCATGGGTGTTCCAGCAGGACAACAAACCCAAATAAACCTCTAAAAGCACCAGAAATGGTTGAATACAGCGCTGGAGAGTTCTGAAGTGGCCAGCAGTGAGCCTGGATCTAAATCTGATTGAACACTTATGGAGAGATCTCACAATTGCTGGAGAAGGCACCCCTCAAATCCGAGAGAAGAGTGGTCGAAAGTTCCAATTGTGGCTTTTTTTTCTCTGCTTTTTTGTCTTGATCCAATGCACATAAAGGAAATAAGCATGTGTATATCAAAACATTTGTAATAGAAATAGTTTTCTGGGAGAAATTGTGCATTTTCTGGAAAATTTCCAGGGGTGTCGATAATTTTGGCCACGACTGTACAAATATACAGGGTGTACACACACGTATATATTTATTTATATTTCTGCAGTGTATTTTCTTATGTTGTATAGCATTTATTCTGTTGGTTATGCTGCTTGTACTTTCTTCTCTTGTTCTGTCCCCTTTACTGCAGTAACAATGCAAATTTCCCTCCTGTGGGACTAATAAATATATATATATATATATATACAGTAATCCCTCAGTTTTATGCGGTTCAGTTTTAAACTTTTTTTTTCCTTTTTGTGGCAATATTTATAATTTTTTTGCATTTTAGAGCTAAATTATCAAGACAAATATAATTTACTATTTTTGTAAGAAATATGAACGTAAATTCAGCTACATTACCATATAAAATATATTTATAAATTTAGAAAGTGCGTCTTGAAATGGTGAAATACCGCTGAACTTAGAGGTGGGAGGTTACACACATGCGCAGGCACACTTTCTCTCTCTAAAACACGGAGCGGAGCAGAGCAGACACACAAAGAGAGGGAGAGAGAGGGTGTGTGCGCGTTTGTGTGGCTGCTCCGTGTCTGGTCTTGGATTTAAACATTTGTTGCCCAATTTTCTACAGTTATCTCAGTTTATTTAGTATTAGTAAGCTGTGCCCTGTGTAAACATATGGGTAGAGAGAGTTATTTTGTGTACAAGACTTTGTTTTGGCTGCCCGCTGCTAATGCTAACGTTTTTTAAGCTTTTTCCTCCTGATTCTGATGACTTATTTCTCCTTGCTGCTGCCGTGTGAAGCGTTTAAAATGAAGTTTAAAATGAAATTAAAGTGTTCTGGGAGCAAATTTGGGGGAATATTTTAGGGCATTTTTAGGCATTTTTGAACCAAAACACAACAACTATTATACGCGGGTACTCTTGGAACGTAACCCCCGCGATTAGCGAGGATATAGATATATATATATATATATATATATATATATACATATACATATATATACACACTCAACAAAAATATAAACGCAACACCTTTGTTTCTGCTCCGATTTTTCATGAGATGGACTTAAA